>JASDQU010220364.1:0-13017 GCA_032191745.1 Picea mariana
TTTTATCCTCCCTCTCTGTCTCCCTCACTCTCACACACTCTCTTTGTCTTCCAATATCCCCCTCTCACATTCTCTTTCTTCCTCTCTCTCCACCCTCTATCTATCTTCCCCTCTCCCCCTCTCACACTCTCTTTCTTCCTCTCTCTCCACCTCCCCTATCTGTCTTCCTCTCTCTGACTCTCACACTCTCATACAATATCTCTCTACCCCCCCTCTATGTATTCCTCTATCTCCCTCTCATACTCTCACACACTATAACAAGTTTGGTACATCGCAAGACAAGAAATGACCTTGAACTAGACATGTCAAGACCTAGAGATAGACCTAGACATAACAAGACCTAGACCTATATGATGACCATGACATAGACCATGAAATATACCTAGAGATATACATAGACCATGACCTAGACCATGACATAGACCTAGAGCCAGACCTATACCATGACCGTGAACATTAGCATGACCTAGACCATGACCTAGAGCTTGACCTAGACCCCCCTAGCTCCATCTAAGCCCATGCATAACCTATACTCGACCCTTAACCCCCTCCACACCCAATCCCTAAGTGAAATATTCATATAGCTCCTGTTAAAGGACTCACAACCCTTGCACTCACATCTTGGTTCTCTAACCATTGCTCTATCTTCAAAACACTTTCAATCCTAATCCCTTACGTCCTAGTTTTCCACAAACCCCTAGACATATTTATTCATAAAGTTTTTTTGACTACAACAAATTTTATATCCATTGCATTAAGAACATGCATGCACTCTTGTGACTTGAAATCCTTGAGGTTGAGTTTTCTTGGTGCTCATCCCTGCCCAACAACAATGCGTCTTTGTTCCTATAACGCGCACACGCTTTAGTGCGCATTCATTATAGGAATGCATGCACATTCATGATGGGAATTTTTATGTGTCAAGCATAGTCTTCAACCCCATCTATCTCAAAAACTCGAACAATCCTGACATCCGCATGCAAAAATAGCAAGAACAACTAGGTTTTTGTTCTTTTTGTCTTGTTGTTTAATTCAAAGACAATTTTGTTCTATTGGAAGACAATTATGGGAAAAATTAGAAGAAAGATTTGTCCAATTTGAATTAGAATTGTTAGTTGTGTCTTCTTGTGTGATACCAAAACAAATTTGTCCAATTGGAATTGTTAGTTGTGTCTTCTTTTGTAATACCAAGACAAAATTCTCCAATTGGAATTGGAATTGTTGGTTGTGTATTCTTGTGTAATACCAAGATAGGTTTGTCCAATTGGAATTGGAATTGTTGGTTGTGTCTTATTGTATAATACCAAGATAAATTTGTTGTGGTGTGCTTGGCAGCCAATTTTTCTCTTTAAACATGGGGAACCTACGAAATTGAGGTAGAAAGTCCCCGAGGAAATAAATACCCATTGAAAAGGTAAATGAAGAAAGAGAAAAGGAAAGGTTACGTATGTCAAAACGTGGGATTTTAGAAGAGGGAAATCCAATTTCTAGCGGAATAGATGATGTTGTTGTTTCTCCTCCATCACCACAAACAAAACACATGAGTTCAATAGATACCAATCCAATTTATACTTCTATTGTACCTCTAATCAATATCTCATCAAGAAGAGTTGTTGTGGATGACCAGATGATCGAGGATTTCTTGGAGATGATTATACAATGGATGACATTACAGAGGCAACTGGTGCACAACATTCTGGTGAAGAAGTTCATGTGGTGCAACCTCTTGTTGGACAGTCAGATGTTTTAGAAACTAGTCATGGGCATGTCCACTCTCCTCCTATAATTGATCCTCCAATTACTAAGGGGGAAAGAACTACAACGTTGTTAACTCCACAACAAGGAGGTCAAGAGTTCCAGAATACATGTTCATTGTCCCTACCTAGATTGAGCAGTGTGTGGAAAAGAACTCCTAAAAAAAATTAAGTGAATGAAAATGGTCTAACATCACTTGAAGGTAAGTTACCTAACCAAATGATTCATTATCATTCTTATAAAATCATTAAAGAATATTTTGAACCAAAATACGATGCCACTAAATGTCAATTATTTTTGGCTTTGTTAATATCTAGAAGTTTGTCTGCTATTATGAGAATTTTAGGCATTAAAATAGTAAAAAAGTTTAGAAACAAGTCATCATATTGTTAGAAACATTATGGATGTTTTTCAAAAAATTGGTAATAAATCTCTCTCTAAATACCATAAGCCCGACGTGTCTTGTCACAATCAATTGTTAGCAATATCACAAGAAAACATCGTTTGCTCCAACAAACCTCTCATCTCATGAAATGCAATATATAAACCTTCACGAGTGCAACAAACACTCATATTCGAATGTAGAAGGAGTCGTCTAGGGTTTCCCATATTTGTTGCAAGTATTCTACTAGACGATGCTAGATGTTGATTCATGGGAGACAAATACCTCCAAATCACTTCAACTTGTTGTCTATGACAATAATGTATAAATTAATCCAATCAATTAATAATTTAGACAGCAAGTTTAGTGTCCTTCTTGAATTAATTTAAATTCTTGTAAATTATAATTAAATACACTATTTTGAAATGTCCAATGTTGTAAGTTTTATTTGATTTGGTTCATATTTACCAAGCCATTAGAGTCTAATAATATAACTTATTTTATGGAAATATATTTCCTACAATAATATCTCCTTATGATACCCTTGCTTGATTGTATTACCTTTCGTCATAAAAAAAAATGACTATGAAAATATATTTCCTACACTAATATCTCCTTATGATACCCTTTATTGATTGTATTATCTCTCATAATAAAAGGTTACTATGCCATAGGGAGTGAATGCACCACTTTTACGAAAAAAAATAATGAAAATAGCAAATCATAATGAATTTAATAAAATGACATCACTTTTGTTCAAGAGTTTCCTGGAAATAACATTTCTCCCTTCATTAGTGTCAAGATGTCACATGATTCTGCAAACCAAAAATATTTATGGAATAGTAAATAGTATTTACATAACATGTCGAGTAACAAGAGCATATAGTCATATTATATATGTATAATTATATCATGAATAAAGCCTAGCAAGATTCTTTTGCATATAGAAAGATTGATTTTTTTAACTCTCAAGTTCCTACATTATGACTCAAATTGTCTTTTACAATTTCATCCTTTTAGCATAGGTGGATCTACTTTTATCTCACATGACTTGGTGAAAAAATAAAGAAGCACAACAAAATAAAGAAGCACAACTTGAAGATCTTATTTACCAATCATTTGGAAAGTTTTTTGAAAGTTTCAAATCAATACAATGTTTTCAATTCAAACACATTCAAATTCAATTCCATAATAATTTTCTCTAAATAGTATGAAGAATCCCTTACCACTAAATATTTAGCAACTATAATACTACCAATACCCCGTGGATTGATAGAGAAACCGTAGCTCTATAGTCTTTTCAAAGAAATTTTGGTGTTTAATATTGTACTTTATCTAAGAATTGCATCTACTTTTTTTTATTGGATTTTTGTATTTTTGGAATGGAGCCATGAAATCTTGAGTGTTACTTCTCCCCTACATTGATAAGAAGATTCCCCATTTTTTGGTAAGGATATTTTAGTGTCTATCATTGCCTCCATGAAATCACCTAAGATCAAAAGAAAATCTATAAATCTAATTTAAATTACTAAACCACTAATGGACCTTTTCTCTTTCTTTGTAATGTATCCTAAGAATTTGACTACACTATGATTACTTCATTTTACATATAATATTCATCAATATTTCTTAATATACATGAAACACACTCAAAATGAAAAATTGCTATCTGAATTTTGAAATACATAGTGCCATATGTGTATGCGACCTTTGGAAATATCGATCATAAATATGGCCGGATTGTCATTTTTTCAAAACACTTCCAATTTAAATTTTGTAAAATGAAACTTTAATGTACTAAATTTGTAATTGAAAGTGCACAGCAAATTTGTCCAATTCGGGTTCAACCACATTAAAGTTTATAGAAGGAAGGATTCTCTAAAGATGTTCATTAGAATGTTGATATCGGCTCGTTGACATTTTAGATATATTCAAATTTAGGTTAGCCTCCAAACCATGATGCTTCTCAAGGTTCATTTTCCTACTCTAAAGTTTTTTGGAAAAGCTTGGTTATAATTGGTGATAATGTAAATTCATTTTTCTAGTGTGAAGTTTTTTGGAAAAGCGTGGCTATAATTGGTCATAATGTAAATTCATATGGTAAAATGGAATGTATATATAATTGCCGGATAGAAGTTTCAACATCTAAAAGCACAATATATATAGAATATAATAAGGAAGTAGCTATCAAAGCCAGCAATGCAGGGAAGAAATAAAGTTGAAGAAATTGATATTTTGTTTTTTTAAACATGAGGACTTTATTTTGTGAACTGTACTTATACCTCCAGTGTATAACTAAGGATCTTGTTTTGTGAACTGCATTTATACCTCTAGCATATGACGATGTAATAGGGAATTGATTTTTTTCCAGCAGACATAATTTTGTAAATACTTGTTATATTCACTAATATAATTTTTTTTTTCATTATTGGAAAAAAATGTTTGTTACCTAAATTCATATTGTAAAATAGGATATAAATATAATTGCCACATATGTTTGTTACTCAAATTCATATTGTAAAATAGGATATAAATATAATTGCCACATATGTTTGTTACTCGCTTTTAAGAGCAGAAAATAGTTTTCTAAAATATCTATTCTTTATAAAAGAAAAAATGATGAATAAAGAAAATAAGTATTTGTTTTACTAAATTCTATTGTTTGTTTTTTATGTTGTTTTGTTTTTTTTAAATATGTATTTTTTTGTTTTTAGAATAATATGAGAAGCTTTGCATGATATCGGAGTTATATAGGTTTAAGAATTGTTTTCAAGAATTTTCATTGGATGTGTTGGTGGTTTGTGGCAAAGGAGTTTGACTACAATTGAAGAATCGAGGTTAAGAGAAAATAATTAAAGACATCTTAAAAATGTCTATAAAGGTTGATATTGTTTCTAGACTAACTAAGAATTTTTTTTCATGGTATCAGTGTTATATAGGATTTAAGAGCTTCATTCCATATTTCTCATCAGATCTACAAGTCATTAACAAAGGTATTTCTCTTGAGTGGAAGAACTGATGGTAAGGAAAAAAAATTAAAAAGAGCTAAAAAAGGCAACAAAGGTGGATATTGAAAATTTTAAAGGTTACAACTTCACTCTGTGAAAGATAAATGTGGAAAATTCTTGGGTTTCTATTGTTCAAAGACCAACATATATAAGTGAAAATTAATGAATTGACTTGGATAAGAGAGCATGATTTACAAAGTACCTTTTCCTTGCAGATTCTATGATTCTGAATGTCTCTAAAGCCCAATTACCAAACACGATGTGGGAGAATCTAGATGCTTTGTATGCTTCCAAGTCATTGGTCAATAAGTTCTCACTAAGAAGAAAAGTTTTCGCACTAAATATAAAGAAAGGAGGAATGTTTTCTAATAATTTAAATGAGTTAACATGTTGATGAGATAAGTATTTTACACTGTACATCAACGTAGTTTAAAGGATCAATGTAGTTTAAACATGTGCAGTAAACAGAGAAAAAGGAAGATCACCTTGGGGCAGAGGTAGATCACCTTGGGGTATAAGAAATTTGTGATCACTGTTGATCACGATATGATCAATAGTGATCCTATGTTCCTAAAGCTTAAGAGAGGTAGCATGCATAGAATCCACATACATAAGGACTAACAAGCCACGAGGAATTAAGAGCTCATGAGGGTTAGCGACTAGAGATCAATGCATAAAATATTGCACACATAGTTAGTAAAAGCTCAAGAGAAATAGCGATGAAAAAGTCAGAGAGAAGAGCACTAAAACCCTTTAAGAATCGTAAGGAAACTCTGTTACAGTCGAAAAATATGTTAACCATCGATCAAAATCCAATAGAAATCCCGACAACCATCAGATCGATGTGAAGTGAGAGATTGGGAAGGATTTAAATCTCAACCGTCATATTTCTCATAGTTGGAAAAGAAAAGAAGAGTGAAAGGTTAGATCTTGTGCATACAGATGTATGGGGACCAACTCAATTATCATCTCTTGGTGGCTCTCGTTATTATGTTACTTTTATTGATGATGCAACTAGAAAAACTTGGGTTTTTTGCATTCGACAAAAATATGATGTTTTTGACACTTTTAAAAAATGGAAAGCTTTGGTTGAGAATGAAACATGAAAAAGGTTGCAGTGTCTCAGATCAGACAATGGAGGTGAATATTGCAGCAAGGAGTTTGATGATTATTGTTCATACCATGTGATTCATAGAGAAAAAATAGTTCCAGGAACACCACAAGAAAATGGTGTGTCAGAAAGGATTAACATGACAATCATGGAGCATGCAAGGAGTATGAGATTGCATGCAGGGTTGCCCTTACAGTTTTGGGTAGATGTTGTAGATACTGTTGGTTACTTGATAAACATAGAACCTTCAATTTATTTGGATGGTGTCATTCCAGAGGAGGCATGGACAGGTAAAAGGTAAACTATTCATTTTTGAAGACTTTCGGTTGTGAAGCATTTGTCCATATTGATAAAGAAAATAGAACAAAGATTAATGAAAAATCCAAGAAGTGTACCTTTATTGGATATGGTGTTAATGATTTTGGTTTTCTCTTATGGGTTTATGAAAATCACAAAATCATTAGGAGTAGAGATGCCATATTCAATGAGAAGGTCATGTACAAATATCAGTTGCAGGGAAATAAATAGAAAAAGTAAAAACCAGAATACATAGTGTTTGATGAGATCACTAAAAAATAAATTCCAAAGGTATGAGAAAATCAAAATGTACAACAACAGGAGCAACAAGTACCTCAAATTCCTGCAAGTGTTGTTAGAATATCTACCAGGTTAAGTAGACCCCCTGAACGATACTCTCCTTCATTGTATTATTTATTGTTGATTGATTCCGGTGAACCAAAATGTTATGAAGAGCCAACATAAGTAGACACTAAAAAAAATTAGAAGCAAGGCATGGAAGAGGAAATGGATTCCTTGGTAAATAACCAGACTTGGGACTTGGTTCAGTTTCCTACGGAAAAAAGAGCATTGCAAAATAAATGGGTTTACAGGTTGAAGGAAGAAGATGGAGGCAACAAGCGGTACAAGGCTAGAGTTGTTGTAAAGGGGTTTTCACAAAAGAAAGGTATATATTTTGATGAAACATTTTCTCTTGTTTTTAGAATGACTTCAATTAGGACTATTTTAAGTCTTGTGGAAGTAGAAGATTTGCCTCTTAAACAATTAGATGTAAAAACAACTTTTCTCCATGGGGATTTGGAGGAAGAGATTTATTTGCAACAACCACAAGGGTACGAGGTCAAAGGAAAGGAGAATTTGGTATGCAGGTTTAAGAAGAGCTTGTATGGCCTAAATAAATCTCCAAGGAAGTGGTATTTGAAGTTTGATAGGTTTATGACTGAAGAAGGTTATAATAGATGTCATTCTGATCACTGTGTTTATTTTAAAAGGATAGAAAATGCAGGCTATATTATTTTCCTATTGTATGTAGATGACATGGTTGTTGCAGGGTCTAACATGCAGGATATAAATGTGCTCAAGAAGAAATTAGTTAATTCATTTGCGATGAAGGATTTGAGTGCTGCAAAAAAAATCCTTAGTATGAAAATAACAAGAGATAAGAAAAATCACTAATTGACATTGTCTCAGGGTGAGTACATAGAGAAGGTGTTGGAGAGGTTTAGAATGCAGAATGCAAAACCAGTTAGTACACCTTTGGCCAACCATTTCAAATTAACTAAGGAAATGTGTCCCAAGACACATGAGGAGATAAAATACACATCCAGGGTCCCTTATTTATCAACAGTTGGCATCCTCATGTATGCGATGGTTTGCACAAGACCAAATATTGCACATGCAGTGGGAGTTGTGAGCATGTATATGAACAATCCATGTAAAGAACATTGGGAGGAAGTAAACTGGATTCTAAGGTATTTGAGAGGTATTGTTACTCATGCATTATGTTTTGGAGGTTCAAACACTATTCTTCAGGGATATGTTGATTCAGATATGGAAGGTGATAAAGATAGCAGGAGGAGCACCACAGGGTATGTTTTTACTGTAGGTGGAACAACAGTGAGTTGGATTTCGAAACTGCAAAAGGTTGTTTCACTTTCAACAACGAAAGTAAAGTATGTTGTTGCTACAGAGGTTAGTAAAGAGATGATTTGGTTACAGAGGTTTATGGAGGAATTGGGAAAGAAGCAGGAGAATAGCAGGTTGTACTGTGACAATGAGAGTGCCATTCATCTTGCAAAGAACTCAACCTTCCATTCGAAGAATAAGCATATACAACTAATGTACCATTTAATACGATCCGCCTTGGAAGATGGACATTTGAAGTTGGAAAAAATACATACTAGCGAGAATCTCGCAGACATGTGAAAAATGTTCCCGCGGTCCTTAAAAATGGAACAATAGGAACCTATTTGTGTTCCTATTAAGAACATGCACGTGGTCCTGTTAGGAACACACACACATTCCTAATAACGTGTGCGCGTTCCCGCTGACAAACCTATGTGGCAAGCTTGCTGGAGGTTCAAGCGTTGTCAAAGCTATAGGATTAGGAACACGTGCATGTTCCTGAGAACACACATGCGTTCCTGTGAGTGCACATTCATGCTGACCCCCTTGCCACCTTTTCAGCTATCAACTTCATGCATTCACCCTTATATAAAAATATAAAATAAATAGAACTATATATAACTTGATTATTGAGAACATTCCAAAAATATTGTTCATTATTGACTTACCATGCTCAAAATATTGTGCCATTTTCCAGGTACTATGTTCTTAATTGAACATTAACTCCTACCTAAAGTATGCAATTTATGTGTTAAATCTTTTTGTTATAAATTTTATTTAGAAAAATTAGATTGAAATGTTGTAAAAGAGGCTTTGGGAAGTAGATTAAAAAGTTATTCTTACAATTAAAGAATCTTGATTAATTTCACAATGCAACATAATCAACATGGTTAACATTAATATCAAATATTCATTCATCAATTTTATTGCATTAACAATGATATGTTATTTTCAAAGATATTAGGTTGAATCAAATCTTATGTTGGAAGCTTCTTATGGAAATCATATTATACAAAGAGAATCTTAGTGTTACATTTTATATTCAATATTGTTTCCTCCAATCTTATGTTGAAAGTCTCTAATGGAAAGAAAATCTTGAAATTCTAACTTATAGAAAAAGTTGAACTTATTTAAATATTGAAAAAACATTAAAAAAAAAAGTTATTATTATAGATTTTTATAAAATTCATATAAATATAATTATATAATTTAAAAGTTAACTTAATTTATTAAACTTATTTAAATATTTTGGAAAAACATTAATTTTTTTTTTTTTATTATGAATATTTATAAAAGTAATATAAACAATAGTTTAAAAGTTAATTTAATAAATAAGTTTGAGTTTTATTTTTATAAAAGTTATATAAACAAAATTATATAGTTTAAAAGTCTATATTTATAAAAGTAATATAAACAAAATTATATATTTTAAAAGTTAATTTAATAAATAAGTTTGAGTTTTATTTTTATAAAAGTTATATAAACAAAATTATATAGTTTAAAAGTCTATTTAATAAATAAGTTTGAGTTTGATTTTTCTAAAAGTTATTTAAACAAAATTTTATATTTTGAAAGTTGATTTAATATTGTGTATTTATTTTCAATGTACTATATTAAAATCAGTTCTTCATTTATTTTCAATGTATTATTCAAAATTCATTGTGGTTTTTTCATATAAATTACTTTTATGGTTTTTAAATAAAGATTAATATTATTTCTTTAAAAATAAAAATAAAAATTGTCTTACTTAAATATTATATTATAAAGTGAACTTAAATTTAAATAGCACTTTGTAAAAATTATACTTGAAATTTAAATAAAAATATTAATATTATTATTAAAATATGAATAAAACAATATATTTGAAAATAAAAAAATTACCAAATAAAAATATTTATGTTAAAATCTCCACATATTAAACCATTAAAATGATAACTTTATAGAGATGTGAGATTTAGAATTTCTCTATAAAATATTAATATCATAAAAATTATATGATATATAAATTTAAAAGAAAAAAATTATCTTAAAAAATATTAAAAAAATGATATTATTATAAAAAAATTATTATGTTATATAAATTCAAAACTAAAAAACTTATATTGAAAAAATATTAACCTAAATTATTCCTTTATTAGTCCCTCGCATCGCTGTATTAGTTGAGTTTTTTTTTTTTTTTTTTTAAATTGTGAATTGTTTAAAGTTGTAAGCTATAGTTTCTAGTTTTTAATTTAAAGAATTAAATTAATTTCTATTTATCTTGATTTTTATTAGCTATGAACTTGGATGCCTTATTGCACACTGGACGGAGTTCTCTTTATTCATTTGATCATTTTTAGTTGGTGGTTTTCCATATGTTAGAATTTTTGTCAGGGATATAAATCTTATTGCGTTTGAGTTTTATCAGCACTTAATAAGTTGAGAGAGTTTGAGCTTGTTGTACACTTTTATCATCAACAAGTCTTACGAAGTTATGAAAGTGTTGTATGGTTGGTAGTTGAACAAATTGTTAGGTGGTAAATGGTGTCCCACAACTAATGTATTTATTATAATCAAAGTCAATTAATATATATTATTGTATTTTAAGTATTTTAATAGTTAACTTTTGAAATAATTTATTCAGTTAGAAGATAATGAAGAAAATGGAAAAGCTTATTATGAACAGGAAAAGTTGTTAGCCTCATAAACGTTACAATTTCTTCTTCTTCACATAAATTAACCACAAAACAAGAATCTTGATTTGTATTTTTTCTCCAACACAAATAAAAATATCATGACAAATATTTACATGTTATAATTATGACTTTTATATGTAAAAATAAATGCACTTTGTCTTATGTTTTTTATTAATTATTTTATCGTTATATAAATAAATAAATCTTAATCTTTACCAGATATTCTATTTTAATAGATTGTGTAACCGTTCCTTGTTCACCTACACTTTGAGTGATACTTTAACGTGGTACATGTTACAGGCCTATGATGCTACCTCCCATGTAACTTCATTAGTGCACTTGTATCGCAATAATATTTAACAATTGTATGAGATGACAACCTAATTTATGAATTCAATAATAATATTAAAAAATTGTGTATAATATTAAATACCCATTATGTATAAATACAGGTTTCCCGTGTAAGGACTATAGAATTTCATATTTAAGAAAGTTCTATAGAAGGCAACACATGCGGAGGGGAATTATAACAAAATAAGTTTATTACTTAGAAATGAAGGCATCCTAAACGATAAGGAGATGATAGTTTCAATTGGAGATGAATGTCTTAGTGTTATTTTGTAAATAACACTTCAACTATATTAATATAGTAGTAATGTTTTTAATTTTATTATATTTTTAAATGATATTTTTCAATGTACATTTGCACAAATAAATTTTATGTTTTATTAATATAGTAGTAATGTTTTTAATTTTATTATATTTTTAAATGATATTTTTCAATGTACATTTGCACAAATAAATTTTATGTTTTATTATATACATGGTTTCTTTACATATAAACCATATGAAACTAAGACAATATGAGACATTTCAAAAATCTATGAACATGGTTTCTTCACATATAAACCCTATGAAATTAAGACAATACTAGTCATTTCACAAAGAGATGAATCATTAAAAATAAACCATCCACTATTATTTATTTATTTTTGATGGTTAGTGCAAACCTCAACTTATACTTAAATTAGGTCTCTTAGTAAACTTGTCATTTGAATTATTTTGAGTTAATAAGTTAATAAATATATTAATATTATTTATTTATTTTTGATGGTTAATACAAACCTCAACTTATACTTAAATTAGGTCTCTTAGTAAACTTGTCGTTTGAATTATTTTGAGTTAATAAGTTAATAAATATGTTAATGGTAAAAATTGATGCATTTTGAAATAAGCTTTTGCATTTTGAATAAATTTATTATACTTATCTTCACAATATTAAATATCAAAGTATGATGCACTGAGCTTGTCATTTGAATTATGTGGGTTAGTTTCAAGTGTTAATATTTGTTAAGTTAACAAGTTAATAAATATATGTTAATGGTAAAAATTGATGCATTTTGAAGAAAATTTATGATTTTGCAGATAATTTTCTCAACTACACTTAGTTATAAATTTCCATCTAGTAAATAAATCTTGTTAAAAACTGAAAACTGAAATGGAGCAACACGTCTTCCTCCATCCCTTGTGAGCCTGTGTGGAATTATCTTAGTCTTTTAAATAATAATCCTCTATGATCCCCATCTTTTAACCAATGGACTTTAATCATCATCATCAATAATTATAGGGTGCCAGCTATCATCTCCATTTCCAATTGTACTTGGCAGAGACTAAGCTGCTATGCTTATTGGTAATTGCATAGACTAAACAAATTGTCTTATGTCACAATGCACTATCTCGTTATGTGTGAAATATTCAAAATGTTTTCCATCAATTGTTATAGGCTAGACTTTCTACGAAATGACGATTTTTTCAAGGGACATTTGCTCGAAATGGATTCGTAGATTTAAGTGATTATTTGTGTATAATCCTAGTACCCCAAGGGTTTTTAAGCATGCTGAATCCATTTATGCATTCAAAAATGGAATTTGAACAACAAAAAGTAGTGATTAGTGTAAATTTATATGGTTGGATTCCGACGAAAAAAGCCATTTCCTAGAACATCTAGCCAAAGCCATTGTTCCTAGCTCTTCAAAATGCTTCCAATGGACTAGTGCTCCCAACACTTGTGATTCATCATGACATATAACCAATCATTCCGGTCTATAATGAGATATGAGTATTCTTGTAGTTTAAAAGTTTGATTTATTAATGAGTAGTTTA
>JASDQU010220368.1:0-14452 GCA_032191745.1 Picea mariana
CTTAAGAATAAATTTGAAATGACAGACTTAGGATTTTGCACTATTTCCTTGGCCTCCAAGTTTTGCAAACCAATGAAAGAATTTTTATTTCCTAGTCTAAGTATGCTTGCGACCTTCTTTGTCGCTTTCACATGGAAGATTGTAAACCATTCGCTTCTCCCTTCTAATATGGAGTCAAGCTTGCTGCCACCTATAGTTCTCCCGAAGTTGATGCCACCTTGTATCGTCAATTAGTTGGTATCCTCTTATACTTGACTCATACCTGTCTCGATATTTCCTTTGTTGTTGGTCTTGTTGCCCGATATATGAAAACAACCCATGAAAGCCAATGGAAAAAAACTAAAAGGATACTTCGCTATGTCTGTGGTACAATTCAGTTCGAGATACATTACAGTTTAGGGGGGAATCATTTATTGGTTGGTTTCACTGATTCAGATTGGGTCAATGACCCTGATGATCGAAAGTCTATTGCAGGTTATGTTTTCAGCCTTGGTTCAGGACCTATCACTTGGGCCTATAAGAAACAACAAACTATTGCAATTTATTCAACAGAAGCAGAGTACCGAGCAACGGTAAATGCAAGTCATGAAGTCTTGTGGCTTTGATAGATTCTTTTAGAGTTTGGATTCCAGCAACAACATTCGACCAAACTTTGGTGCAACAATCAGAGTGTCATCAAGCTTGCAAAATACCTAGTTCAACATTAGCACAACTAACACATCGAGCTACACATGCACTTCATCAGAAAGATCATTCATGATCAAGTTATTGAAGTGCTATTTTTCCCTACAGAAGATCAAGTTGCAAACATTTTCACAAAGTCTCTTACAGAAGCAAAATTTTCCAAACTTCGATATATTTTAGGAGTTTAGGAAGTTTTCATCAAGGGGGGATGGATCTAATGACTCCTTCCTTCTCCTATTGTGTCACTATTGTAAATCCTTCAATCCTATCCCAAATTGTTCTTAAGGGGGGATATTAGGATATTTAGACACTTAGGAGTTAGTTAAGATCTAATTGGTCTAATGTGTCGTTAGGTAAAAATGTGTTTCTTTAGTATGCATTTTTAGTTAGGAAATCCAACGGTCACGATATGTTTCTGACATAGAGTGATCTGATGGTTCATATTCTCCTTGACCTTAATGGCCATTGATTCATCGCTTAACACCCGATTGGTCCATGATCTCTATTTAAAGAGAATGGAGGGTCATTTTGTGATGATCGATTGTGAGAAACACTCTAGTAAAATCTCTCTGTAATATTTTTCTTTTGCATTAATAAATTACTCCAAGTGGCCATGTTGGCTGGGGTCATGGATGTTTCCCTGTAGGGGTTTTACCACATCAAAACATCGGTATGTTGATATTTGATCTGGTTGTGCGAGTGGTTACTGAAATTGTTTGTCCTTTTTTGGAATACATGTGTTGTTGTGTATTTATGAGGCTACAATCATACAAAAAAATATCCCTCAAGCAAAAAAATAAGGAAAATAAATTAGCACCCAAATATTATGGACCCTATAAGGTTTTGCAAAGGATTGGGAGTTTGGATTACAAATTGGAGTTGCCTCCATCTTCACGTGTACAGTTAGTGTTCCATGTTTCTTTCTTAAAGAAGGTCATTGGCAACAATATCCTAGTCCAAATTATTTTACCAGAGATTAATGAAGAAGGGAAAATAATACTAGAACCAAAAACAATCCTTGAAACAAGGATTAAACAATTGATAAATTGAGCAATTATAGAGTACCTCGTCAGGTGGAAGAACCTACCAGTGGAAGAGGTGACATGGGAAGATGATTTCTTCTTGTATAAGCACTTGTGGTTACTCAAGTGTTGAGAACAACACTTGTTTAAAGGGGAGCGGCATGTTAATTCCTAGACAAAGCCCCATGCTATGTATAAAACCCCTTATTAAGCCCTAGATATTGAATTATGACATTTCTAGTGTTATATGTGTAGGTTGGATAGAACCCTTCATTGCACCCTTTCATCGTAATTGTACCCTTTGTCTCTTATACATACATCAAGGAGACCTAGTCTTAGGATCATGATATCTCATCTTGTACATTCAATATATTGTAAAAGGAGGTTTCCCCCTCGAAGTGGACTATTACTCATTGACGTTTTATCATTCTCAAGGCGTTGGTTCATAACAAAACCAAACCAAGGGAGGGAAAATGGAAATTGAGAAGGATGTAAAACATAAAGTATGGGTTAAAATATGGAAACCCTACACCTCTCAAAGCCCCCCAATAATACAACTATACCTAAGAGAAACAACACTTATCCAGGAGATGATGACGACCATTGATGTGAAACAAGGAAAAAGACACAAATCTAGAGCATCATGATTCATTATCTGACTCAACCAATGGTCACTACTTTCATGTCAAATACATAAGTCATTAACACTTGATATGAAGCATTAAATAATGTACCTCATGTATGTCAAGCACCATAATCGTCAAATGTGAGTGATTTGAGAATAATGTGGGAAGCATCTTTAGTCAAGTGTCTATGGAGAACCATGGATCTTGACAGTTGAATTGTTATCCGTGATATGGATCATAGGAGAAAAATATCCTCTAGTTACCCCTAAATGTCAGGGGGAAACATAACACATTGACCCTACCATGTGTAAGTAGCTTGGTCAAATTTCAAATTTGTTTCTTCCATGGTTTCAAAAGTGCCAAGCTAGAAACAAATAAATTTCCATTAATATTCTACTAAATTTCAATCAATCTATTGTTATACAACCATTTTACCAACAACTCCAAGTAAGCAACTATTTCCCATAACTAAATGGTGAAGTATTTACCCTTGCATGGAAGGTTATAAGGTTGAAATCTCTATCTCCCATATTAAAGTGAATATCTCCCATATTAAAGTAAATATTTGTATAACATTAATGCAAAGTTGTGGAATTAGGGTTCATAACTTCCCAATTAATCAATTGGAAGAAAAGTGGAAATCATATTTCTATTGATACAAATGTGATATGAGTTGAGTTAATCTTCTTCATTCAATTGTTTGAAAAATGGATAACCAATAACCTATCATAAGAAATTTCTACACTATGACTATATGTCCATCATATATAGTAAATGGGTTTGCTAATAAATATCAGCATTTGAGAATCTTATAAGTGTGTATACCCAAAATGAACACTTGAATAATTTAATTGAATTTTAATTTTGAGTTGGCAAATTTCAAAACTTGAATAAAAAAATTATTTTGGATTTTGTTTTATTTTTGGCGGAGTCCAAGATTTAAACATAAGTCGAGGTTTTCGAGGTTTTCAATATTTATAAGCATGTAATATCCAGAGATCCATATAAGGAAAAACTATATTTATGACATGTGGAAAATTTGTAATTCCTTTAAAATGGGTTTGATGGGTTTGATATTCTTGATATTCTTGTTGGTATTTTACTTATCATCTTTTGAGTATATTTACTCAAAAGAAATCTCTTTGGTTGGAGTTTTTAAATTTGTTTGAACTATTCAAAACTCAAACATAAATTTATGTTAATTAATAATAATATAAAGTGTTTATATAGAACATGATTGATTAAGGATAATGTTTGATTATCTTATTAAGAAACATATAAATTTTGAGTTTACAAAGTTCAAGACTCAAATGTAAATTTATGTTAATGATATAGTGTTTGCAGAGAACATGATTGATTAAGATTAATGTTTGACTACCTCATTAAGAAACATACAAACTTGTTTTGATTTATTTGTCATTTCATATGACTTGTTTTGTGTTTCCTCTTAAGAGGTTACAGGTTCAAATCCAGAGGGGGGTAGGGTATGTATACCTTCGTAGACTTTACCAGTCAAATCGTTGGGCGGAGGGGGATCCCTTGTCCCATAAACAAGGGGGTCTCATACACCAATTTGGTGTGTTGGCTTGGCCGTGACCTCAAAAATAGATTATTATTATTATTATTATTATATAAAAGTTATTCATTTGGATTTTGGATTTTATTGTAGTCATGTTTTTTATATGATGTTTTGAGTGAACTTTTTCTTAGTGATCAATAATTTGTATAATTTTTTAAAAAATTGTTTTTTATTATTAATGGAATTAAGATAAGAATTTTGGTAATTTGTTTTTGAATGAATGGAAAAGTTAAACCAAACACACTAACCACATTTTGGTCATCTGTTAAATTTATTGTTTTTATAATTTCAAAAATATTACAATAAAAATGAATACATTTTCATAAATATACTTTAAAAATATATATAAACAACAATATATTTATCACAATTATATATAAACAACAATCTAAACACTAAGATACTTAAAATATATGAAACAACAATATCTAATGAATATACTTTAAAAATATATATATAAACATCAATATATTTATCACAACTATATAAACAACAATCTAAACAATTAATATACTTAAAATATATGAAACAACAATATCTAATCTAATAAATTCACAATATCTCTAAAATGGATTTGTTTTTAATTATTAATGGAATTGAGATAAGAATTTTGGTAATTGTTTTTAGAACAAATGAAAAATTAAACTAAATACTTTAACCACATTTTAATCATAAGTTAAATTTATTGTTTTTATAGTTTCAAAAATATTACAATAAAAATGAATACATTTTCATAAATATACTTTAAAAATATATATAAACAACAATATATTTATCATAACTATATAAACAACAATCTAAACAACTAATATACTTGAAATATTTGAAACACCAATATCTAATGAATTCACAATATCTCTAAAATGGATTTGTTATTTTTTTGGGGACATATTTGTTATTCTTTTTAATATATTTTCAATAAATCCATTGAACAAAGGATTCATCTTAGTTAAAATTTTTGAATCGGAATCGAAAAACCTCAAAGCTAATATACATTTATATGAATAATTAAAATTAAAAACAAAAATAAAAAACAAATATAATTCATATCATATAGTATTTGTAGAAGTTAAAATTATTGAATTGGAATTGAAAAACCTCAAAGCTCATATAAATTTATATGAATAATATAAATTAAAAAAAAAAACAAAAAACAAATATAATTCATATAATATAGTATTTGTATTGAAAAACCTCAAAGCTCATATAAATTTATATGAATAATATAAATTAAAAAAACAAAAAACAAATATAATTTATATAATATAATATAGTATTCGTAGAAAAGATGATGTAGTTTAAAAAATAAACATAAGTCATATAAATGATATATTATTTGTAAAGAAATATTAATATTTGGTTATCTTAGTGATAAATATATAAATTTATTTTGATTTCTTTTTCATTTCACATAGTTTATTTATATTAAATTTATTTATTTGGATTTTTAAATTGTATTGAATGGATAATCACTATTTTGATGTTTTGGGTGAGAATTCCTAGTTAACAAAACTATATATAATATTTTAAATAATTTTTAATTTGTTTTAATGTGATTGATATAAATAAGTGATATTGTTTAATTTTAAATATTAAAATGAAGTAAAAAATATATTTTTTGAATAAGTAATTATGATAGTAGATATATAACATGTTAAAATTCATATAATATAATATAGTATTCGTAGAAAAGATGATGTACTTAAAAAAATAAACATAAGTCATATAAACGATATATTATTTGTAAAGAAATATTAATATTTGGTTATCTTAGTGATAAATATATAAATTTATTTTCATTTCACATAGTTTATTTATATTAAATTTATTTATTTGGATTTTTAAATTTTATTGAATGGATAATCACTATTTTGGTGTTTTGGGTGAAAATTCCTAGTTAACAAAACTATATATAATATTTTAAATAATTTTTAATTTGTTTTAATGTGATTGATATAAATAAGTGATATTGTTTAATTTTAAATATTAAGATGAAGTAAAAAATATATTTTTTGAATAAGTAATTATGATAGCAGATATATAACATGTTAAAGTCATTTAGAATTTGCACATAATTTTTATTTTTTATTTTGTTAAAAATATTGTTTAGACAAACATTTCCACTCACAAGAGGGGAAAATTTTCTTAAGAAGATTTAAATTTTAATGGAAGAATAACACCAACCCCACTTTAACAATGAACCATGCTTTGATTGATTTGTGTTTGTGGTAAGATAACACAACTTGATTATGGAGAAAACTCTATAAGTAAATTTACTTAAACTAGAATCATAGTAAGATGAGTGACCTTCCTAAAAAAATATTGAATACAAGTTTTAAAAGTGGTGATTTACACTATGCAACTCTTTTTTCTAACTTCTTTATTATTATGGATAAAAAAATATATTAAATAAAGTATTCCAATTTATAAAATATTAATTATTAATAAATATAAATTATTTTGATTTCTTTTAACATTTTTATATGATTATTTCTTTTCTATATAAATTTATGCAATATGGATTTATTCAAATTGACATCATGATGTGAAAATTGTCCTGAGTGACCCCTTAAGGAGTAGTGTCTCTTTTCAAGCTTCTTAAAGGCCGTAAACATTTGTGTCTCTTTTCAAGCTTCTCAAAGGCCATAAATCTTTGAGGCGCAACAAGCCCCATCCATCATCTAATACCCTTCTTTGAACTTACTTTTCCTTTCAAAATCTTTAAAGGTAATAAATAAGTGCAAACTTGGTCTATCATCATCTAACAAGACCAATTGTAGGTTGGAATTCAAGGCTTTCTACTTGTGTATAAGTCATTAAATAGAACTTAAGATCAAGATGTTTCACAAGACACTCACATTATTAATATTTTTTTCCTATGGACAAAGGTTTTGTGATTTAACAGGATCATTTCACAATTGTAATTCAAAACCTTTTACATGTGGATATGGTTCCTTAACCAAAACACCAAACTAATTTGTTAAATAAGGTACCCATATCATTAATATTTTATTTAAAATAGAGTTGTTGGGATCTAGAAATATTATTTGGGGATTAGAACTCAAGATCTTTCTTTAGATATGAGTCCCTAACTAAAACACAAAACTAGGGTGTTAAAAAAGGTACTTGTATCATTAATGTTTTATTCTCATGAATAAAGTTTTCATGAGATAGAAATATTCCTTAGGGGGTTGGAACTCATGACCTTTTACATTTGGATATAAGTCCTTAATCAAAACACTAGGCCTAGGTGAAAAATTGTTTGGAGACCAGAACTCAAGACATTTTACCTATGGATATGATTCCTTAACCAAAACACTAGACCAAGGCATTTGATAAGATACCACATCATTAATATTTTATCCATGTGAAAAGAGTTGTCATGATCTATCAAGGTTGCTAGGGGGTTGGAATTCAATACCTTTTACCTATGGATATAAGTTCTTAACCAAAACACTAGATTGGGGTGTTCAAAAGGTATCCACATCATTAATCTTTAATTCATGTGAAAATAATTGTCATTTTATAGTAAGAATGCTAGGAGATTAAAACTCAATACTTTTTACTTATGGATATGAGTCCTTAAGAAAAATACCAGACTTGAATGTTTGACCAAGTATGCATGACACTAATATTTTATTCATGTGGATGGACTCATTGCTATTTAGCAATATTGAGTAGGTATTTAAACTCAAGACCTTTCACCCATAGATATGAGTCCTTAACTAAACACTAGACTAAAGTGTTGGGAAAGGTACCCATGCCATTAATCTTTTAATCATATGAATATAAATTATAAAACGTAGAATTATAATACAACTCAATAAAAATAATAATTAATATAACCTTCTCTTCATAAATATTATTCTCCCTTCCTCACTAAAAAAGAGTATAAAGAATAGAAATTCCTTTAAAAATAAAAGTAAAAAATTTGTTACTCCAATTATTTTTATAAGAAAAAAAAAATTCAAAAATTCAAACATGATTTAAAATTTTGAAAATTTAACATACGATTACATAGACAATATTCATTAAAATATAAAATTTAAATTATTAAATAAATATTTTTAAAGAATAAATACCACATGAACATTGATCCAAATATCCCTTAAAAAACCATCAACTCACGAATCTTAAACCTCTATATTTTTTCCACTTGGAGTCTAATAATCTTCTTGAACCCCAACATCGTAAATTAATGAAACTTTTAAATCTAAACTCTATCTATCATCACAATTAGTTAAACTACTACAAAATTCAGCTGAAATAATATGAAATAATCTCTACCATAGGTAGGTATTAATAATTGGGATTGTGGGTCCTTTACAATGTATCGATTAGTTAAACTACTACACAATTCAGAATGAAATAGTATGAAATAATCTCTACCATAGGTAGGTACTAATAATTGGGATTGTGGGCCCTGTTACAATGTATCAATGCATAAAATTAGTGAATCATTATCTTTCATGTTTGATAGTTAACACATGCTTTGTTGTGTGTGTTAAAGTTAGCTCATGCTTTGTTGTGTGTTAAAATTAGCTCATGCTTTGTTGTGTGTGTTAATTTTTTTGTTGGTATTGATTTGACATGAAAAGTTTGAAACAAGAATAATTTTAAGGATGGAAATTTATTTCATAATGCATAAATTTTGAAATTTTTTATTATTCTTTAAAACACAAACTATAAAATGTTTGGCGATATTTTTGTAAAAATATACAAATTTCTAAGGATTTTATATATTTTCTATAAAATTTGAGCTATTTTTAAGGTAAAATAATTTTGTCCTATAGAATTTGGGCGAATAACTTAAATAAGAAAAATAGAAATTGACAAATCTTTTTTTCGGAAAAAGCATGGAAAATTAGCCCATAGGCGATATATAATCCCTAAAATTTTCCCTAGTTTGAAACATTTTTTTTTAAGAATGCCATACTAGACAAAGTTGGAAAGAATTTTATTTGAAACAAATATTAAATAGGAAAAAAAGTCCAGTCCAAGAGAACACATATTCTGTAAGGTTTCAAAAACTGTAACAAAATGTTTAATCCATTCCCATGTCAATCTATACTTAGAAAGGTATGAAAAGTACTCACGATTCAGTGGTGAATATTGACTCAAAATATTTGGCATACTTGGGAATACTCATCTATAGTAAGGATAATGACAAATATTGATCTATAAACTTCCATAGATATTCGACTGGAACAAATTGTCACAACATATCTGGTATTATTTTGAAAATATTTTATCATGCATGTTTACTTCCTTAGATCTCACATTTATTATCACTAGCTTATTGCTCAAATTTATGAAAATAACTTAAACATGAAAAATGAAGGATCAAACAAATGAACACACCATCTACACAAATGAACACAAGATGTATCTTGGGAAACCCAAAATGGGAGAAAACCAAACTAGAAGGTTGTTGGAGATACTTCACACACAACTAGGAATTATTTTTCCTAAGGTTTTCCCTATGTTTACTAATCATTATTCAGTCTCCTATAGTCTAGAGAGAATATTCCTCTAGGAGAATATTCTCTTCAGTTCATACTTTAGTTTCATCAGTTGAGTGGAGTCTAGATGCCACATTGGTATCATCACCATGCAACATTGGGATCATCACCAGCTAATGCGCATTGTCCTTGGGATTATCACCAGACTAGAGCATTACTCATGATTCCCTAATTTCCTCCTCACTTCACTATGTTTCAGTCAGTTAACTAAAGGTTGAGAGACTAGTTAACTCAAACTAGGTGGCAGTTAACTCCTGTAACTATCTGGGACTAGACTAGGTGGCAGTTTACTCCCGTAACTGCTGGTGTGTGTCCATATCACTTTAGACCACCATTATGACGCATTGGATTCTCCTCTAGTGTGCATTAGTTGATTTATAAAAAGTATATCACGTGTAAATTATTATTCACTCATTTGGTTAATGATAATTCTTCCATTCTTTCTCTCATGTTTCTCTTTTCTCATATTTTCTCTACAAAATGTGTATGTCATTTGCTAGCTAGATATTTTTTGTGTAGGTTCAAAACATTTATATGATATTAGAGAAGACATATTGCTAGGAAAAATACACACAAGATTCTTTTTGCGGGTACCGAAGATTGAAGACAGCAGGAAAATGGAATTTCCAAGAGAATTCATTCTTACACCATACAATTTATTTGCATGGAAGGAGAATATGATAGTGCATCTTCGAAGCAGAGGATTATATAGGTTAATAATGAACAGAGAGATTGAACTCACATCAGCCATAGAAAAATCCAAGTATCTGAATCGAATGAATGAAGCGTTTGGAACTATTTGCAGTCTCATTGCTCCAGAAATCCTCTTTCACATATCCTCTTGTAAAATCTCCAATGAATCCTAGACCACCATGGAAGGGATTTTTGGAAAACAAGACGAGATGAGGGGACACATTCTTGAGGTGGAATTTCTCACTTTGGATCCAAAAACCTTCGACAATATCCAAGATTTCTTTACCAAATATAAGGATTTGCTGTCACAAATCAAGGCTTGCGAGGTTGATAAATCTAAGGAGGAGAAACAAATGGTTCTTACCATTCTCTCCAAACTTGGTATGGAATACTCAATATTTTTATCCAAATTTCATTCATTTAGGCTCACCTTTGGAGCCACCTGGACGATGCCCTCTCTTGAGGTATTTATTGAGTCTTTGACACAAGAGCATAACACGCTCATCAATATGGGAAAAATCAAAGTCCCAAAGGCACATGCACTTACTATGAAAGATGGTAGCGATAATCAAAATCAGAAATCTAAAGAAAAACACAAAAGGAAAGCACATGCAAATCCAAAGAAGGAAGGGTACTCAAAACCCTTCAACGATGCCTCTGAATGGAAAGGTGGAAAGCGAAGAAAAGGGGAGAAATGCACTTACTTACATAAAGGATTAAATGTAGAATCCGCATGTATGAAGAAACATAGATCAAATGGCTGAAATAATTCAACAAAGCAACGTTGGAGATCACATCCCCGAGGGTACCAAGAAGAAGAAGACAAAAGATTAGAATCCCAAGAAAGGAAATTCTAGCCATGCTTTGATTGCCATCAACTCCTCTCCTGATGCTTGGATTGTAGATTCAGGAGTATCACACCACATGACAGACACAACAGAAATCTAAAGAAAAACACAAAAGGAAAGCACATGCAAATCCAAAGAAGGAAGGGTACTCAAAACCCTTCAACGATGCCTCTGGATGCAAAGGTGGAAAGCGAAGAAAAGGGGAGAAATGAACTTACTTCCATAAAGGATTAAATCTAGAATCCGCATGTATGAAGAAACATAGATCAAATGGCTGAAATAATTCAACAAAACAATGTTGGAGATCACATCCTTGAGGGTGCCAAGAAGAAGAAGACAAAAGATCAGAATCCCAGGAAAGGAAATTCTAGCCATGCTTTGATTGCCATCAACTCCTCTCCCGATGCTTGGATTGTAGATTTAGGAGTATCACCACATGACAGACACAAAATAAGCATACTCTTCCTTGGATGCATGCAAATGTCCTCCTATTTTGATGGGGGACAACTCTCCAGTCAAGGTCACAGGTAAATGAAGAATTGAACTCACAAACAGAAGCTTCGAGAATGTTCTACACGTTCCAAAAATTTATGTCAATATTCTCTCCGTGTATGAGATGACAAACTCCAACATCGGAAAGAGAGTTGTATTCACACCTGATGCTGTGGATATCTATGACATGAAAACCAATTCCAAGGTTGCTACTAGTGAGATAAATAATCAATCTAGACTCTACACATTTTCTGAATTTATTGAACCAGATTCTGCATTACTGCTTACCCATGTTGATGAAAGCAGTAGGATATGACATGAAAGGTTCGAGCATTTAAATTTAATATGTATGCAAAATCTTAGCAAGCAGGGAATGGTTGATGGTCTACCTGACATCCACTTCTCCAAATGTATTTGTGAGGGATGTGTTCTTGGAAAACACTCTTAAGAGAAATTCGACAAAGGAAAGACTCAAAAGGCCTCCTTTCCTTTAGATCTGATCCATAGTGATCTAATGGACCCTTTTCCACATCAATCAATCAATAAATCAAGGTACATGCTCATTTTTGTTGATGATTTCTCACGCTTCACATGGACTTTCTTTCTCAGGCAAAAATCAGAGGTCTTTCAACACCTCAAAGATTTCAAAGCCCTTGTTGAAACACAGTCAGGAAAGAAAATCAAAGTCCTCCGAACAGATAAGGAGGGAGAGTATGTCAACCATGAGATGCAAAATATTTTTCATGAAGACGTGATTCAGTTGCATCACACGATTCCCTATACTCCACAAAAAAACAAAGTTGTTGAGTAGAAAAATATATCTCTAAAAGAGATGGAATCTTGCATGTTACAAGCAAAGTCACTTCCACAGATATTATGTGATGAAGCACTTAATTGTGAAACCTACATCCAAAACAAATCTCCCCATAGGTCTGTCAAGGATAATACCCCCTACGAGGCTTGGAGCGACCTCAAACTAAAAGTGACCCACTTCCGCATATTCAGTTCTTGTGCATGGGCCATGATTCCCTCTAAGAAAAGGAAGGAACTTGATCCAAAAAGAACAGAGGGTATCTTTATTGGATACCCAGAAGATGTGAAGGGATGCTGACTCTTTGATCTTTCCTCAGACCGACTCATCATTGAGTGTAGTTTCCAATTCGAGGAACGTGTCTCGCATGTACCTCAGCAGTCGCATGCAGACACTTTTGTTCTTCCACCTATCATAGATGATGAACATGCACATGCCAACTCTTCTTCAAATGAGAGTTTTGATTCAAAGCATTTAGATGATTCAGATACCGAGTCAAGAAAGTCACATGCAAAGTCAATGCATGTAGAGGGAGTTGCAGAGGCAGATCCAGAGCAGAGGCCCAAGTGGGCCAAGACTACTCTTCAGGATGCAAGAGATCTTGTTGGGGATCCAACTGATACTAGGAGGACTCGATGTGATTTCGAGGAGCCTCCTCTTGCACTCACTTCCATTGAACCGATGCCACCCAGGCATATTTTATTGGTTTGGTATTTATATCCATAGTCCTATGGCGAGGCTACTAGGAAATCTCTTTTGGGAATCCACCATGCAGGAGTACAAATCCCTCCTCGAGAACCAGTCTTGGGATATGGTTCCCCTTCCTTCAGAAAGGAAAATAATCAGGTGTAGATGGTTCTACAGGACCAAGAGTGTAGCGAATGGACATGTTAGTAGATACAAAGCCATGATAGTTTCCAAAGGCTTTGAACAGGTGCACGACATTGACTATGCTGAGACCTTCACTCCAGTAGTGAATATGGATTCCATACATTTGACACTTTCCATTGCAGAAACCAAAGGATGGGAATTCTATCAGATGGACGTGAAGAATGAATTTATTCACAATGATCTCTCTAAGGAGATCTATATGGAGCAACCCCAGGGATTTCTGTAGGATTCATCTTTGGTATGTCGGCTGAAGAAGTCTCTTTATGGCCTCAAGCAAGCCTTGAGGGCATGGTATTCCAAGATGGAATCCTACCTATTGTCACAAAACTTTGAACGTTGTAATTCTGACCCAAATGTTTACATGCTCAGGAAAACTGATTCAATTCTACTCCTAGTTCTGTATGTTGGTGATTTGTTGATCACCGGTTGCTTGACTTCAATGATTGTTGTAGTCAAGAGGATTCTGCATGACATGTACTTAATGAAGGACATGGGTCCACTACATTTCTTCCTTCGACTCGAGATCAGTCAAGATGCATTAGGAATCAAGCTATCTCAGGCCAAGTATGCACGAGATCTCCTTGAGAGATTTCACATGATAGACTATAGTCTACCCTGATTCCTTTTCTATCAGAAGTTAGACTTGAGGATGGTGGGGACACTCCACTGGTGGAAAACACACTGTACATACAACTAGTGGGGAGATTTTTGTATCTCACACACTCCAGACCAGACATCTCCTATGTAGTTGGAGCAGTCTCCAGGTTCATGTAGGAGTCACATGAGCTACAATTGAAGGCTGCAAAGCGTATCCTTCGATACGTATAGGGAACCATCACGTTTGGGATTCATTATGCAAAAAACTCTACATTGGACCTCATCGGTTTCGCTAATTCTGAATGGGATGAAGATAGTATTGATCGCAAGTCCAAACCTGGTTACTAACTTAGTCTTGGTCCCGGGCCTATTTTTTGGTCGAGCAAGAAGTAGGATGCTATTTCTCTATCTTCAGTTGAGGCAGAGTACATAGGGGTAGTTAACATAACCATTCAGGCTATGTGGCTACAACATTTTATCACTGAGTTGGGCATTTAGTTTCATCGTTCGATCATCATCTGGTGTGATAACCAGAGCACTCTGAAGTTCTGCAAGGATCCAATTCATAGGCAACACATGAATCACATCAAGATCTACATGCACTACATCCAGGACTTAGTACACGAGGGGATCATCGACTTGCAGTTATGTTCTTCAATAGAACACACTACAGACATCTTCACCAAG
>JASDQU010220374.1:921-17293 GCA_032191745.1 Picea mariana
AGAAGCATCAAATATTTACTATTTTAACTAGGTAAAGAATGGGAAATAAGATTATCTGGCTCATTTTTTGGATCTGAGTGATTTTAAAGATATTTTGATTAAGTCAGAGAGTTAGTGTTTTTGGCACCGATACACACCTGTATTGGCATAAAAAATCTCATTCTCACAAATATAGAAAGGCGTATCAGTGTTCAAAAAAATATTACTCGCTGTTATTGCAAGAATACTTAGCCAATGTTTTAGGTCGATGTCAAGGAGAGGAGGTCAAATATATAGAAACTAAATAAACAATCATCATCGATGGGAAAGTGCTATTTTGGTACTCATTTTTTGATCAATTCTAGTAAGGGTAAATTCATATCAGTTCCCATCAAATTATTATTCCCGATGAATATAGGCATGTATCGACATCTATCTTCTGATCATCGCCGATGAGGATAAGAGTGTATTGGTGAATATCTTTCAAACCTTGTCGGCAAAGCTAAGCTTGTTTTGTCGTTCATCTTTTGGACTTCGCTGAAACACAAAATTTGAATGCAACTTTCAAGACTAAGTTCGATTGAGTTGTGGCTAAGGTTGGTATACTTTTGTTCCATAGGTTTGATATTGAGGAGAAGGCATGCCTTTTATTGTTTGGCATGCAAGCATGTAATCATTGATTTGGAGCACTAATATGAATGAAAAACAACAAAATAAATGCTAAGGAATAACAATTAGGGCATGTATGAAGGTAATATTACGGCACGGTTGATGGGTGCAAAGGGTTTCGAAGATGGTTAGGGAACATAACCTTTGAAGAGAAACCCAAGCCAATGGGACCAAGATTAGGGCATGACTACATGGAAGAGATTAAGGCGATCAAGGGCTCAAGAGGTTAGGAAATGGAGGAATTTGATGACAAGGTCGAAGGGTTAGAAGGCAAGGGGAAATTATGAGGAATGACAGGTTTAGTTCCGACTCGTCCTCTTCGTGCCCATCTATATGCAAATAAAATGAAAACAAAATGGAAAGCAAGGAATTGACACTTGGAGACAAGATAAGGTTATGTACCTGTAGGTGTGATGTTGACACATGGGCGATGGGGCATATGCTTTGATGGAGGCTTCGTGCTTAAGCTAACTCTTTCTTTGGGAGCTCCACAAATAATGGTGAAAAGGAAATGACCTCAATGGGTTTATATCCTTTTGTTCAGTTACTTTGGCGCTAGGCCCGATACACAGATGGGTGTGAAAAATTCTTTGGGTGGGGGTTATTTTGTGTATAAGTGACAAAGAGACGTTTGGTTCCGGTGGTAGGTTTTGCATATCAAAGTGGAAATATTTTTTTGGGCTGGGTGTATCAGTGTCAAAACAAAATCTGACCACTAATACAATGAGAGGTAGTGAAATATTGTAAGTGAGAGAGACCCCTTATGCACACCTCGATGGTGAAAATTTAACAAATGATGGTGTGTCAGCGTCAATGAAATGATTGACGATGATACGTGAGGAAACAAAAAATGAAAAAACACCAAGTGCGGGTCCCATTCTTGTATCATTGATGAAAAGGGTTCGTTTGCTGGTGTATCATCGATTGAAATATTATTGGTGTTGATACACACATACTTATCAAAATCATTTTCAAGTGTTGCAAAGAAAATGCATTTCGGTGACAAAGACAGGATGGGTGTCGATGTATCAACGTCAAAAACCTAATTGACATAGATAAATAAAAGAGTTTAAATAATTTTTTTTCTAAGTGCTGGACATTTCTATGTATTGACAAGGAAAATATTTACTCATCGACATTGGCTGTATTGGCGAGGGAAAATTTTCCTTTGCCGATATAGACCAAGTCAGTGAGCTTAGAAACTTAGAAACACTTAAGGATTTTTTTGGAAGAGGCTCAATAAAGGATCACGAGGACAATTTAACTTCCATGACAAGATAAAAGGGTCTTGAGACATGAAAAGGAGGGTCCCTATTTCTTGGGAAAAATTGACTCTTTGAGAAATGAAACAAGAAAAAAAAGGAAAGTTGTGGTGCCGACACAACGGATTACAAATTAGTTCGTTTCTATTTTTATTGATTTAGGAGTAATCCAAGTTAAATTGATCCTAAATTAGTGGAAATATTTAATTTAAATAAAAGTAAGCTTGAAATATCATGGTTGGTTTAGCTATCCATTGGAACCAAAAGAAGGATCAATGAGATTGTTATAGGCTATCCAATAGATCTGAATGGAGTGATAAATAGTACGAGTTGATGGATGATGCAACCTTAGAAATCTACACATAATTCCTAGACAACCCAAAATATATATCTTGAACATAATCATTCACGATTTATGCTCATAACATTTACTCAAACGAAAAATACAATAATTAATTCTTGTAACTTAAATATTTAAAATAAAAATACTTAGTTGTTATAGCACTTAAGGAAATATATCCACAAGATCATTTTTCCTCCCAACCATAGGAACCAACTCATGTGCGTGCCACCTCCAATATTGGAATGAAGCAACAAGGGTGAATATGCTAGCTTGATCACTCCCACATATAACCCAAACCCAATTTTCAATATAATTGGGATTCCCTCTTTGAAGGATAGAGCTCCAAACAACTGAACCCATAACATTGGCCAAGTAAGGAAAAATATCTATTATGCTAGATTAGTATGTTTCCTAAACCTATAAAGACCTGTTTTTTTAATTTTATTTTTATCTTCACTAAATAAATCCTTAGTAAATCAACATAGGTAAAATCATAGCCCATTTATAAATGATTATATCCTTATCCTAGACTTGGTGATTTGTTCCTTAGTCCTTGTGATGGAAAAAAACTAACTTTCCAAGCCTCATTTATTAGACTTTTCTAGCTAAGACAAACTGAAAACTGTCATTATTAAGTGCCTATACTTCATCATGCTTGAAACCAAGATTAAATGTTCCATCTAGAAAAGCACTATACTATAATCAATAGCCATACTTAACCTTCGACCTCTATGTCCCTAGTTAAGGTGTTTGATCCATCTAACTTCAACGTTCCTTTTTCGAAGGCATATCACATTCCACCTTTTCCAAACAAATCGATCGTAGAACTATTTATGTCCAAACTTGGGCTAGGCTTCCAGACATGGATGAAGAGTATGGAGAGAGGAGGTATTGTATTATTTAACTTGAATATGTCCTTTTTCTCCCTTCTAATGAAAAATATTATTGGCCCCATACTTGTGAGAATAATCGCACAAATTTGTTTGTAACTTTCTTTAATATATATTCCTATGCCTTGAACTTGTTTATACCTTATGTTTTCATTTTCTTGGATTTTGGAAGGATGGATCAAGGTGAGTCATTGGGAAGCGAGTCTCCAATTTTTTCTCGCAAATGCTTGATGCTTTCCAATGAAGAAATAAGAGGGACCTCTAGTTCGACAGAGACACCTAGGTCATTAGAGACCCCTATTTTAGCAAGGTATCATAGTCAAGTAGGGGCAGCTAGTGACATAAGGCAGTCTAGCGGAAGGAGGAGATTATAGGATGAATTAGTCAATGGAGCATCGGGATAGAGTTCCAGGGAGACTGTTGGGGATTCAAACTATTTAAATAAGTTTAACATAAATACCCCACTCTGGAGAATGTGGAGACCCCATCACATCAACAAGATATGTTTGGTAAATTTCTTCTATTTTTGTATTTTATTTTTTATTTTTTTTGTGCCTATTTTTTATATGTTTTTATGTGTTTTTGTTCAATGTTGTGAATATTTTCAATTGTTTCTTTATGTAGAGGATTGGTTTTATCAGGGGGTCAATAATGAAAGAGAGAGTGAAAATAAGGAAGATTCCAATGTTCATGCAAAGGGTGAAGGTGGATCAAGGAAACATTATCAAGAAAATGAATATTACACCCATATGACTACCTATCCCTCAGATGTTGGTAACAAGGTTCCTTGGGAATGAAATGTTGAAGAAATGATGCTCCAACAATGCTCATCCCATCATGCTAAGCTTGATAATGATCTTAGGCATATGTCTCTTCTTGCAGAGAGCAAGGAAAGTTTGGAGTTTGTCTTTCATTCTTTGCAAAAAAATATTAATGTATATCAAAACCTTGGGCCATCGTCTGATACATTCATAGATTTGATGAGGAGATGGAAGTCAGAGGTGATGGGCCATGATAAATGGGAAGTAGCACAAAACAGGGTGTCAAAAGAGGATGCAATTTCAATGTTTAATTTCAAGGAAGGTCCAAAGCGACTGATGTTGAAGGTGCAGTATTTCAAGCACCCAAAAATTGCAGAACATCTCTGTAATAGATTCTTGGTAGCATATGGGAGGTTTCCATGGAATGATGAGGTTCTAATTTACTTCGCTATACTTTTCTATGCAGAGTTGTTTTTGGGCATGCACCCCGAATATATCAGCTTACCATATTGATATTACAGGGTTGGTAAAGGTCAAACATATAATCGAAAAGGGGGAGATCAAGATGCATAATTGTCGAGGCCTCCACCACCTTTGGTATCTTTCCCAATAGGATCATTTACTTCACATGCATAGATGTATGCCACATCACAAGTTGGCAAGGAGGCGAGGACTGCAATTGGAGGTAACCTACAATCTGTTTTTTATGGTATTGATGTTGGATTGAACTGATAGAGGGCACAATCCACTAGGGAGATTTATGTCGACAAGACGTATGAGGAGATAGATTCCATGGGTGTATAAGAGCTATGAGCTTATGCCAAGTTTTGTGGCAGTCGATGGAAAGAGTTAATTAGGCATGAGAAATCGGGCATTGGACCGGTATGTGTTTTAGTTTATAAGTTTTTCATGCATCCAGTGATAGTTTTCTTGTTATTAGATCTAGATACATATCATTGCATTGTTAGAAATAATTGACATGTGTTACATGTTCATTAATCGTAGTTTGGTCAAACGTTAAATGAGTCCTCATTGAATAGGGGACTTGATTTATCGTCTTTAAATTTCGATGCAATGAATCAAGTACATGTTTTTAAAAATGTCCATATATACACTTTAGTTGTATAATTTCCACATGAAGAATCAATCCAACAAATTTATATATTGCCATTAATGTGAACATATTTCTCTAAAATTCAAAGTTTTTTTGTTCACAGATTCCCTTGCCATATCCCAACACATTTATAGGTTTATCTTAGTTTTCATCCCAAATGTTGGGGGCATTTCAAGAGGGGGACGATATTGAGGTTGGCACATCACAAGTATTGCATTTTTCAAAGTTTAAAATTGTGATTTCAAGTGTCAATAATTTAATTTTAACTCATCAAAAATTATTTAAAAATGTTATTTATGTAAGTAGATGCCTTAATGGACATATGTGAATTTCAAATGTGTTATAGACCAAATTGGAGAAGAGAGTGCCAGATAGATTGGCTGAGAAGGATGCGTCCATACTGGAGAAGGATGCATCCATACCTAGAAATGCATAGGTCATGTATATGTACATTGAATTTGTAAGTTCATGTGTGTTTTTATGACGACTTTATTATATACACATGAATGCTTAAATTTATTTTTCTACTTTTTAAAAATTTTATGGGTTACATTATAGATATGCACATGATACAATTGCCTTGCATTTATTTTGTCCATGTAAATGGTTTAGAATAATATATACTTGGGATTTAGACATAATTACATGTACTATCCTTAATGCATTTGTTAGATCTATTTTTTCCTTTTGAAAGATGTGCATAAACTTTTTAGGTCCCCTTTTTATTTCCTTTTGAAAGATGTGCAGAACAAATTCAATATCCTTTTCCTACATTTCTTTTGCAAAAAAAGTTCAACATTATTTTTTAAACCATGGCTTATTTGTAGTTGAAATACACATGTAGAAAAACTGAAGTTTTGGTTGATCGAATAAATTTGAAATATCTTTTTCCTACATTTCTTTTGCAAAAAGAGTTCAACATTATTTTTAAAACCATGGCTTATTTGTAGTTGAAATACACATGTAGCAAAATTAAAGTTTTGGTTGATCAAATAAATTCAATATCCTTCGCCTACATTTCTTTTGCAAAAAGAGTTCAACATTATTTTTAAAACCATGGCTTATTTGCAGTTGAAATACACTTGTAGCAAAATTGAAGTTTTGGTTGATCAAATATTCCTAGTCGATCAAATATTCCTTGTATAATATTTTAATTAAACATTTTCTGTTCATGGAAGGGTTAGTCAATCAGTCCCTATATAAATTTACCATTTAAATCAATGGTATATATTTGGGGAAAGAATGGGGAAGGATTGAAACCATCCCTTATTTTTTTGAGTATTGTCTTGAACTCTTCACTAATTTCTTACCAACCACAAAATAACTTTTCTAGGTTTAAAAAGAATGGGGAATGTTCAAATCACCCTTTATTGTAGTGTCAAAGGTAGTATATAGCAATGAGTTAGCATTGACTTTAATATTAGTTTTGTGTTGACTTAAAAAATCTATATTAGTTTAAATGTTTAAGATAACAAGTAAAAAAAATATTTTTTTATATAACAAAAATAGTATTTTTTTAACTTCTCATTGGTCAATAAATTGATAGTGTTATTGCAGCCTTCACATATTTCGAGACCTTGAATTAATGGGAAAGGAAAAAAACCACAGAAAACTCAAACCTCCCCACAAACTATCAAATCTGGAGCAGATGGAAATAGAGGCGCGTCCGAAAGATGCCAGTGAGAGCCGAGCCTGGGGGCAGATCTAATTAAAACGTGTGGAAGTTGAAGTCAAATTATCGAGAACAGGATGCTTCCCGTAGATAGATTTAATACGTAATGACCTGGTTGCCCTCCGCCTTTGTCTCCATCGCCTGGTCCTTTCCTCTTACACGGTCCCCACCATGTTTCGAACCCTGGAGTTCTCAAGCCTTAGGCTTGGAGCCTTAAGTCAGCACTACTGACTCCATTTAAAATCAGACTCCACTTTGTAAGTTGGAAAATTCTTTTTTTACTCATTTTATGAGTTTTTTAATTAAAAAATTATTTAATAACTAAATAAAAAAACTTGTTTTCCTCTCTTCCTTCGACCCTTTTGAATCTTTCTCCATCATATGTTTTTTTTTAATTCAAGTTTTAATTATTATGTATTACGAATTTCTAAAATAATATATTTTACATTTTTTTTTATTTAATTTTTAATAAAAAATTAAATGAATGTAAATCTTTATTGATTTCAATTTTATCAAAAATACATAAAAGTCAATTTTTTAAAAATTTTATTTTTTATTATTAAAAATGAATTTATATTATTTATATTTTTTAATTTAATCGAATTTAAAATTTAGAACTTATTAAAACATAAGAATATCAAAAAAATTAAAAACACAATTTCTTTTTATTATTAGTAAAATATGTATTTTTGTATTTAATAATATTTTTATGTAAATATTATATATAGTATTAACATTTATATATATAATTGATATCTTTTTTTATTTTTATATTATATTTATTTATTAAATTTTTTTTATTTTCATATAAACGATACAGACACTAAAAATATAAGTAAAAAGTAAAGTAAGAATGGCGTAATATGGAGTTTGTTTGTTTGTTTGTTTGTTTTGTTTTTTTATTTTTTTGTTTTTTTGTTTTTTTTTGTTTTTCTTCTGCATATAAGGAAGTGAATTTCTTCTTGGGGTATTGTCAATCTCTTAACTTGTTTCTTACTAAACACCAACAAATAACTTGTTTCTTACTAAACACCAACCAACATTCCTAGATTTATAAATATGTTGTACATGATTGTAGTATTGCCAAATTCTTAACTTGTTGCTTACTAACTACTAAATAACATTCCTTGATTTAAAATATGTTGTACATGATCTTATTTTTAGATCATGGTGCAAGAAATTGATTATATGGGAACATCTATTTCATAATAGAAAGAGGAAATATTTGTCTTCTTGGAAGAATCTAGATTTGAGTTTTCTGCATACATCCAAGTGATATTTTTCTTGGGGCATTATCTAACTCTGTATTGATTATATGATAAAATATATTTTAGAACATAAATAAGATTTAAGATTTATCTTCTTGGAAGAATCTAGATTTTTGTTTTCTGCATACATCTAAGTGATTTCATTATGGGGGTATTATATAACTTTGAACACTGATTGCTTACCAACCACACACCAAATTTTCTCTTTAAAAATATTATGTATATGATCGTACTTAGTTCATATTAATGTAGGCATTTTTGACAGAGCATTTGATTATAATATGCGAATGTATCTAAACCATAGCAAAAAATTAAAGATTTATTCTTTTGGAAGAATGGCTTAATATGGAGAGTAGAATCAAAAGAGAGCAATAATATTAGATCCATGGAACTCCTTAAATATATATGGAACTTTGGTTGGGTATATTATTCTTACTCATGGTTGGGTATGTTATTCTTGATTGAATCACTTATTTAATATTTATATGTTTATTATTTTAGACAAGTATATATTAATATGTATTATTGGTTTTTCTTCCTTGTTACAGTAATGTCTATTCATGGAGCATAAAAGAGAGCACAAATATCCGAGGATTGATTGCAACACCTTTGGTATGCCAATTTTTCTTGAGCTGGTTTATTTTATTTATCTAAATATTATTTTGGATGACAGTGCGATTGATAGGCTCTGAGAGAAGAAAGTAGAACTTGGTTAGTGATATTTGCAAGATGGCGAAGATGTAGGATCTGAATCTGAAAAGAATGTGTAGGCTTTATTAAATTTCTCTATGGAAATAAATATTTATGGAGACAAACTCTTTTAAACTCCATTATTATCAGTTCTATTTTTAGTCAATTACTTTATGTGTTGCTACCGTTTATTCATCTATTTGAATATTTATTTTTTTCAGTTTAACACTCTCAAAATACACATTTTATTAGTTTCTTGCAATGAATTTCAATTACTATTTGAATAATTCAATGGAAAGTTTATATATAATATTAGTAGTTGTTATACACCCATAAACTAATTAGTTTAAAAAATATCATTAATCTTATTTAGCATAAAAAAATTATTTACCAAATTGATGATTATATTTATTCCCAACACATTAGTGAAAGATTGGAATACTCTCCCCATATTTTCTCACATAGTGTTTAAACATTTAAAATTAATTTTGGATCCTAAATTATACATTAATCATAACCTATAATAGAGATATAAATTAAATAAAATTGTAATTATTTTTATTGAACCATTTGAATTTCATGGTGGATGCATTTGTTGGCCTTCAAAGTCATAATAGGTTGAATTTGGTATTTTAATAGGTTGAATTTCGTATTTTCAATATCCTCTTGTTATAGTAGGTTTCTTGTGTGATTCTTGTGTGAGGAAAAATGAAATATACATATGTTTTAGGTTTCTTGTGTGAGGAAAAATGAAATATGCATATGTTTTAGGTTTTAATAATACAATAGATGATTTGGATGGTGAAATATGTGTTTGGGTACATTTAATATTTTTTTAACTTATGAGTTTCATGCATTTGCAGTCGATAGATTTTATATTTTTTAACTTATGAGTTTCACACATTTGCAGTCCATAGATTCAAATTTGGTAAAAGAAATAGAGTTTGAGTAAGAAAGCTTCTAGAGAATCAGCTTAAAAAGTAAGAATCCAATAAAATGGAAAAAACACTTTACAATAAAGAATCAACTTAAAAAGTAAGAGTCCAATAAAATGGAAAAAACACCTTACAAGAAATATTTAGAGTCCAATAAAATGGAAAAAACACCATACAATTAAGAAACAACTTAAAAAGTAAGAGTCCAATAAAATGGAAAAAACACCTTACAAGAAAGAAAATCTTTCTTGTAGTCTAGTAATGGGAAACAAGGGAAGTTGTATATTATAAAAAGGACACCTTATTATGGCATGTAGCATTCAAGATAAAGAAGTGGTCAATTGTATATTTAGATTCCACATGTTTTAAATTTTCTTCTTTATATCTATCCAAACCTACCATTACTTTAGTTGGTAATATCTCATTGTGTAGTGGAAGGTTTAATACGCCATATGGATTTTATTTTGTAATTATATTTTATTTTGTTAATGGAGTAATATAGAGAAATTTCAATGGATTTAGATTCATTGCTAGTGAATCAATGGGTAATACACTAGAATAGTGTATCACATGTGCATATATGTGCATATTCACACAATAGGAATTAATGAAACTTCAAAATCAAAATTCAAGTTGTGTTGATTTCATCGCGATGCCAACATTGAAAAAAGGCCCATTACTATCCTTGTTTATCTTCAAAAGTGTATGTTAGATGATATGGTCCATACATGGGATATCTCAAAGATATGAGGACCACAACTAAATCCATCCAAAATATGATTGGGGGGAGGGGTATATTATTTTGGGTGAAATAAATTGTTCACCAAATTCCTTATATGCCCAATAAAGATTTTTTCCTTAATATTTTTTTGCAATGGGATTCATTTATGTAAATTTATTTTAGTGTTGGAGTTGGTTCAATATGCAAGTATTGTAGAGAAGGGTTAGACCTTTCTATCAATCCTAGACGGTTATACCAACTCGTCTCCATATATATGTAACATTAAGAAGGGCTGAGAAACCCTTCTTCATCTACAAGTATGAAAAGAAGGATCAACCAATCCTTATCCATTTATAGTTTTCATTAATTGACCTCAATGAACCCTAGTTTTATTTAATTGACCACCAATGGAACATAAGGAAATAAGTTACCGGCCCAAGACATGTAGAGACATGAAAGTCCCCCTTAAGGACCACAAATGGGTCACCGATGGGTTATTTCAAGTGACATGGTTTTCCTTGAATAATAATGATGAGACATCCTTCATTTGTGGATAACAAAAAATGATGATTCTTCAGGGGAAATTAAAAAAAAGATCGAAATCGTTACAATAATAATAATATAATCATATACATGTACTTGATGCAAAATAAAAATTTCTATAATGTCAAGTTTGTTTAAAAAAATTGCAATGGTATGTCATGTTTAATTATTTGTTCATGATCAACTTTTGACATTTTCCATTTTCTAACTTTTGATCTTTTCCTTGATTGAACCTCTATTAAATTTATGTGCACTGCACATACCAAATGACTATATTGACAACTTATGACATCCGACTGATAGTAATTAAAGTGAACATGACTATCGGTTTGATGGGTTTCTTGAAAAAAATGTCCTTTTAACACGATGGATCCTCTTTCATATATAATTGTTATCATCAAAATATTCTAATAATTTTATCTTTCATTGTGTGCATTGCATCAAATAATATTTAAAGTTTTCATCGTTGTCTATAGGCGAAACCACAACAAAGACATATCCGACAAATAACTCATCATATTCCAACAAACAATTCTCATTAGATCAATACACATGCACACAATTGTACTATATATAGATTATATATATATATAGATAGTACATGTAATTCTACAATCTTTAGGCATACAAAATATGTTTGAACAATTGAAACATAAATTTTACCTTCTCTAACAAGATCATAAACTCTATCGCCATCAATTGAAACTATAGTTTCATTTGATTCAATCTCATCTAAGCTTGCAAGTGGAATTTTCCCCTTTGTATTAATTTCAGTGTGTCTCCAAGCTTTAACATATTTCTTAGTTTCATTTTCATAAATGTCTGTGGATTTTGTGTCCTCTATGCAAACTGAACAAAAAAAAGATTCATTTCTTCCATCAAATGAAAACACATTTTAGAAGGTTTTTGTTTTAATTGAATGGAATTTTCAAGTCCCATGTATTGTACTGGACTCATATGGGATTGATCTATCTACATCTTGGATGTCAATATGCCAAACAAACATGCACGTGATTCGATAATAATTTAATTAAATATAAATATGAAATGTCAAAATAATAAACATGTTAAAGACAAGAACTTATTAAATTTCTCTATTGAATATGATTGAAAATCATATTTTTGAATGCAAATAAAAATATCACATGTGTGTACAACATATACACACACACACACACACCCGCGCACATCCTTTGACAGATTATTTTCATTTCTTAGCGCATGTTTGCACCATTCAACAACTTGATAAGTAGATTCAAATCGATCGACATGAGGGTTCATTTTATACCTTTGAAGTGCTCATTTTACACATGCCCCTGCACCGTCATGCTCTCCCTTTCCATGACCAGTCTCAAAGAAATTCCAACAATGTGTAATGTTTGATTTCTTGTGAATACGACACAACCAATAAAATGATCATGAAGATTTGAATTGAACCACACATTCATCTGACCATATCCAATGTCTATGGAATCACATCCCATGGTTTTTCAATGAATCATAAAATTTATCAAAGAAATGTTGTACATAACGTGTATCGTGTGTTCGATCATCACTTATATAAACATGATATTTTTTAATAACATGTCGATTGTCATCGATTCTTTCTATGTTATCAACACTTTGTCGAGCATGTTTATATAGAACTTGGACAAATATAGAGACTTGATCAGAATGATACTATTCACTTTGTATTTCTTTTTGTGCAGTGAATGTGTAATTCTCTGCAAAATCAACTACAGATAAAATCATCCCTGGTGGAAACACTTCACGAGATTGTTTGAATTGTAGGTATTTCCATGTATCTCTATGTGAATGCCTGGTGTATTTATAAATTTCTTTCTCAAACTTCTTCAAAACATCTATCACACATATATTATCCACTTTTAAATCAATCCTTTTGGAAACAACATTTGAAGAACTTGTACTAGTGTTACTGATATATTCATATCACTTCCAATTGATTGTTATATCAGACAAATATTGATCATTCATATCAATAGGATACTTGGCATGAAATGAAATTAGATTTCCACAGATCAAATTTTTTTGGTAAAATAATTCATCACCTTCTCTTTCACATAGAATTTGGGATATAAAACCACGGATGTGGAAGGAGGGGAACTTGCCCAGAAATTTTTATGAAAATTAAGAAAAGTGTCATAATATAACTCAAATTCCACATGATAACGACAACAACAAGTGTCACGAACAGTGATGGGTCTAACAAACCATGGTTTTTGTTGCACAATGTATTGATGGGCATTTTAACTTCTTTCTACTTTTCTTTGAACTTGTTGAACAATTATATTTGCGTCATTCTCAATATATATTTTTCATGTTCTTCATATTCACCTCCTCCTATTCTTCATCGCAACACATCCCTTGCATGTGGTGAAACACAAGATTTTTTCAACCAATAATTACAAGCCAATTCTTTAACATTTTCTGCTAGTCTATCTTTGTAGGGTTGTCTAGAAATAACTGTCCAACAAGTAAGTTAATCATTTGCATCTATTTGCAATCAGAATTGTCTATGTTTGCACAATTTTTTTCTTCAGTTTCTCATCGCTTTTTCCATTTGTTGTGTCAAACGATCTTTTATATTTCTAGATGGAACAATCAGTGTTTGTATTACTCTACGTGCAACATTAACATCTTTTTTTTCGATATTTTCCAAAATATTTTAATGCGCTAGTTATATTCTCAAAGACATTATGTTTCACCTTTGTATCTTTTGTCGACTTTGAATACTCAATAATGATGTAGCTTCTTTTAATTTTTTCGACCTTATTAGACCTCCCAAAAGTTGAGCTTGTGTTTCTATGGATTCATGTTTGAAAACAATATTATACATATTCTTAACACAATATATTATAATATGGTCAGGTTTTTTCTCCCAAAACTTGTAAGTATCAACATTTTTTAACATTTCATCATCAATGTTGATATCTCTTGCATATCTCAATTTAACTTAAATATTAAAAAACTAAACCAGATCACAAATTAATTAAACTCTACAAGTGTTTGAATCTTGTATTATCTAAAATTATGTACATACCTGTAGGTGATTTGACTTCTGCTTAAATTTTGGTTTCAACCACTTCATCGATCTTATGAGGAAAATCTATTTTTATTTTTTGAAAAATATTAAATTCAAATTACAATCAATTATATTAAAAAATAATTTAAAGTTGAATTCTAAACTTAATATAGAAAATATGTATGCATACCTGGTTGGACTTCTTTTTGTTCAGAATCAGGATGCAAATCTCTATTTACATTATCATTATTTCTTCCTTCAATATTTTCGCGTTCTCGTTTCTTTCTCCAATAACTCTCTTTCGCTTGTTCGTTATGACGACTTTCATCTTGAGTGCAATCATATTTTCTTTTGCGCAAATTTTTGTTGACCATGATTATTCAATATGTAAAGGTTTTTTAAAAAATCAACATTTTATAACACGAAATAAAATTTCAAACCTCAAATATTATAACTCAAAAAAATGTTTTTTTTTAGAAGAAATAAAAAAATGGATTTTATAATCATATTGTAAAATATTGCTCAATAAACCAAAATGATTTTAAAATAAATTTTACATAAAAAGTAGATTTTAAAGAAAATTTTAAAAAACCTTTGATATTCAAAACATTTTGTTTCATAAAAACTTCATTGTGACAAAAATTATTCAAAAATAATATCAAGAATTTGATAGGAATTGTTTAAAAAAACTTACTTTCAAATTTTTTCTCTTTGATATAGTAAGGAGTTTCTTATGAAAGCGTTCACTTTGAAAATAATGTTCAATAAATCCTTTAATATATAAATTGTTGCTCGAATAAAAACAACAAAAAACTTATTTCAAACAACGAAAAAGTTGCTCCAAACTTCTCTTTAGTGTCTCCACATAATTGAAAATATGAATTAAGGGAATGAATTGTGCAAAACAAGTTCGGTCGAAAGTATATTTATATTATTTCATGCCAAATGATAGGCCAAATGATAGGCCAATCGATATGCCAAATGATGTGTCTCTTTGTATCATTCTGGCCAATGAAATTTTAACATAAAAGTTTCAGCCAAAATGATTACTTTTCAGTCGAAAGATTGGAAGTTCGTTTATTTTTAACGACTTTAGTTAAAAATAACCTTTTGACTGAAAACCTGCAACTGGGACAGTTTACTAAAAACTCTCAATTCTCTCCTTGGTACTTCAACTTTGGAAGTACCAGACTCCTGCAAATACAAAGAATTTAGTTTCGAAACTGATAGCGACATTTGTAGAAATGAAACTACTTTTAGTTGATATAATTCATATTCATTTTCATCGTTTTTAGCTAATTCTAATTATTTTTTCAAAAAAATCACTGCATAATACTTTTAGGTGACACTAAGATTCAGTGAAATGAAAAATCCATATCTATAAAAATACAGTGGAAAATTATGGAAAATTTATATTAGTAAGTTTTAGACTGTCCTCTTCTAAATGATATTTTTAGATTTTAATTTTAAGTAAAAATTAAGAAAATTACATGGCGGGTAAAAAATAGTGTTTAAAATCTGCAACTTTTTCAAATTGGTCAACTTCAAAAAATTGTAGAAATTATAATATTCATCCGTTAGATTTAAAATTATAGTCAACATACAATAAAGTCTCTGTAGATTATTGTAGCATATTTCATTTGTTAGAAAAAAAAGTTTAATAATTGATAGATTGTTGGGGAAAAACATAACTCATTATCATTCCCTTCATTTTTAAAGAGCATACTATCAAACAATTGCTAAGTTGACATATCAAAAGTCATTAATTGTTTTTTGAAAACTAGTCAATAGAAATCTAACAAAATTCTTGACAAGTTTTGTTTTTACTATAAAGTGAAATTATAAATTAAAAAAATACTTTTATTTACCGGAAATTGAAGAATTTGTGAAAATATAATTTTTTTTCTCAAAAAAAAGAAAAATAGACACCCACATTCATGATTTAATCATAAAGGTTACAGGAAAGAGGAACACATAATACATCATTCAAATGACCATTATCTACCTGAATTGTTCCAGATCCTACAACACTAAGAGATCTATTTGTTCGACAACACAGGTATTCCAACAGAGGACAAACACCTTCAGTAACCACTCACATAACTAGATCAAAGATCAACACACCGATGTTTTCACGTGGTAAAACCCCTACAGGGAAACATCCACGGCCCCAACCAACGCAACCACTTGGAGTAGTTTATTAATGCAAAAGAAAAAGATTACAGAGAGATTTTACAATAGAGTTTCTCACAATTGATCATCAACAAATGACCCTCAATTCTCTTTAAATAGAGATCATGGACCAATCGGGTGTTAAGACATAGATCAATGGTCATTAATATCGAGGAGAGTATGAACTGTCGGATCACTCTATGTCGAGAACATATCGTGACCGTCGGATTTCCTAACTACAAATGCATACTAAAGAAACACACTAGAAAACACATTTTAACCTAACGACACAATAAACCAAGTAGATCTT
>JASDQU010220375.1:0-17881 GCA_032191745.1 Picea mariana
TTTGGTGTTTCTTTAGTTCTCAATATCCTAGCCTTTAGTTCTCAAGATAGCAGCCTCTATGGGGGTTGGTTGCAGGCTCATTTTACTGTATTGGTAATGGAAACATGGTATCATTAATATGTGCTGGGATATAAATACTTAATATGTGCTGGGATTTATTCAAGAAGTTGTTTGTGGGTGTGGAATTCAATCCAAACTGCTGAGATGGTTTGCGATTTTCTCTTGAATTGCTAAACAGTGAGATAGATCAGTGTAAGACATTCTAGTTTTCTTGGGAAAAATATGTTATGTAGTTTTGAAATGACCCTAAAATTACATGCCCCTTCTGGAACAAATATGAGTAAAATTGATGCCCTTGATCTTATGATTCAGCTCAGTTGAAGTATGGAGACTGCATGTGTGATTGTAAATAAGAATACTAAATCTGTGTTGGAATACGATGGTGAGCTAAAGTTAACTATAGGTTTAAGGTATTATGCCAGACAAGTTGAAGAGATGTCTTTCAATTATTTCAGTTCCTGTACACTCTAGGAAATTTGAAGGCGATTTTTCTTGATGTTCTTCCTAAGAGAAGATTGGATGGTTTTATTTTTCTTTTCATTGCATTGCTTTCGTCTTGGTGAGAGTAATCCAAGGTTCAGGTTGGAAAGCAAAGGTGGGTAACTCTATTTTTCTTGGAGTTGAAACCTTTTCGAGAGATCTTCCGAGGTTTATATGTTATTATTGATTTTCTTATGTAGAGTAGCTCCCTTGGAACTTCGTACCATTGTTAAAATTCAAACCTAGAGCAGAGGAACCAATGTAATACATAGTCTAGAATCTAGATCTGCACACAGGTATAACGACTTAGCAGGGTTGGGGTTTTACACCGATATACTTAACATTCTAAGTATGGTGTGAGTGACTTTGAAGATAGAAGAAGTTTATAACTTTAGACCAAGCTCATTTTATGGGAATAAATCTTTATTAGGTTGCTTATTTGGATTATGAAACCTTCCATTCTATGTTGTCCAGAGGAATTTGCAGGCTTAGCCATTTCTTGTCATTTGGTTGCTGCCAGGATGGCCAATTCAAATTCTCCCTTCTTTTTGTTTGGATATTGCATGACCCATGCGGGTAGGCCCATACATAACTTTTATTTTCTATTGCAGATTTTTTTTTTGGGTAATAACCCTCGACAGGAGGGAAGAAAATCATGCTATTCTCGATGAATTTAGGTATCTCCTGTGTGATGTCCCATTGTTCTTAGCATCAGACTGAACCTGTAAACTGTGAATATATTCTAATTTCTAACAAGTAACAAGAGATGTCAAGAAAATATGACAATTATGGGATATCGATAAAAAATGAATTAAGACCCTTGACAGCTATCAGATAGGGGTTTACGTTCTAGGGTAGATGTAATATTTTTCTGGGGCCATATTTCGACTGACAGACTCTTCTACTTGAGTCATGGATTGGATATTTTACCTAGTCAGCTCAAGATCTAAACACAATTCCTTAGAAACAACGAATATTTGTTTTGTTGGAGAAGCAGAGCATACTGAAAGAGCATATTTTATAATGCAAGCTTATTCAATTACTTCCCATCATGTCAGGACACATGCATTTCTTGATATGTACAATCAATGACAATAGTTGGTTTACTGCTTCTACACTCCTAGTTCAAATTTTCTTTTAAATGTACCTCAACTGTAAATGGTTGTAATTATATAGCCAGGCTTTTAGTACGTTTGGATTAAGGAACCTTTGAAGATAGGATAGTAGATTTGTCTTCTGTTATAGGATACCATTATTTGTTTGCATGGTATTTACAAGCAACGCAGTTAAAGCTAAATGAAAATGATGGAGGCCTAAAAGAACTTTCACCTTGAAATTTATGGCAATATATTGGTTCTTGTCTTCTGTTATCGGATAACATTATTTGTTTAGATGGTTTTTACAAGCAATGAAATTCAAGCTAAATGAAAATGATGGAAGCCTAATATAATTGTCACCCTGAAATTAATGGAAGTATTATTTTTTCTGTTAACTTAAAAAAATTATGCCAACTAATTGTTCGTATCTATAAATGGCTTTTCTTTCATGTTAAATGACATTGAATCATTACTGTCTATATATGTTGTCCCAAACAATTTGGGAAAATAGTGTTTACTGGCCTTCTCATATTACCAATTTTTAGTTCATCTTTGATAGCTTCGCCTTATAAATTGGTGTGCAAAATTGGTAGAGAGTGAACGGATAAATGCTTCAACCTACTAGCTATTGACGTTTTATAATACAAGTTATCAAATGATTTCAAACACAAATGACTCAAAACGAAATTGGGACACCTATCTCAAACTTCTTTAAAACCAGGCCAAAATAAAAATGGGACAGATATCTCAAACTTATCTAAATCCAAGCCAACCAGAACAATATCAGGCTGATCAGAAGGAACACAGAGAAGAACAAAGGATAGATGAGAGGGGGATAAAATAAAGAACAATAACCGATTCAACCCGGCTTCTTATTGTATACCATTACTCAAACATGCTTAAGCGAAACTATGTATTAGAGTGGAATTACTGGCAAAAGACTTCTATATTTTCTTTTCTAAGGACTGGTTCTTTGAAATTGGATGATTAGGCTTTTGCATTTTGCGAATGATTAATGTGCTTTTGATGCTATGGGTATGATTATTCTGGCTTCTTGTGTAATTGAAATAGTTTTTGTTTCGATGTTGCTTAGAGATCCTACAATCTAAATTTTGAGATGGTAAATTATGTCACAGATATCTGGTCATACAGTCGGTGAAGTAAAGACTGTTGTTGACATGCATGAAAGGAAGGCCGAAATGGCTCGTCAAGCTGATGCTTTTATTGCTCTCCCAGGTGATTTAATACTATGCATCTTTAAGAAACTTTTTAGGGTATAACAAATTGGATAGTTTGTTGTTAATTGGTGATCTTTTAATTGCACCTAGAGAAGCCAGGTCCACTTTATAGCCCAATCGAATGTGCCATGATGTTGGGTAACCCTAATAAACTAAAATGAAAATAAAAATTGAAGGTCCAACAACCAATGTTAAAAAAAATCTTAGACTATTTGTTAATTACCATCATGTAAAAAAATTAAAAAAATAAACTAGCATAGATCCATCATATCCCGGGATCTTCTAAGAAACTAGAAATTTGAACCTGTTTTCATTTGTTAAGTTTATCTCTATATGCTTAATAGAACAGAGGTTAAGATGAATCTATGCTTAAGGTAAATATGCATCTATTAGAGGTTGGTGAGAGACAGTACGCAGATAATTTATAATAAAACATCCAAATCCTTTGATATTCCATTCCTTGATTTCTTCAAGATTTGGTTGATTGAAGGTGGTTATGGAACAATGGAAGAGCTACTAGAGATGATCACATGGTCACAACTAGGCATTCATGATAAGCTGATATATATCCACCATTTAATGTTGAATTGTTTTAGAGCTCATTCAGTGTCCTTACCTTTGATGTTCAAAAGCACTACCAATTGTTGAAAGCGTTGATCACTTATATCTTACTGAAAATGCAGGTGGGTCTAATTAATGTTGATGGTTATTACAATTGCTTGCTTGCCTTATTTGATAAGGGTGTTGAAGAAGGATTTATAATGCCTTCTGCACGGCATATTGTTGTGTCTGCTCCAACAACAAAAGAACTTATAGCCAGGATGGAGGTAGGGAGAATCTTATGGAAGTGATTCTAGCTTTGATGTTTGCAATGTCTAGAAAAGAATACGGGCAGGGATTGGAATCCAAAATAAAAAGTTATCATTAATGGATTCAAACTTCTTGATTGCTCATCATTTAGTTATATATCCGTATATCCTGGTGACGAGGATTAAAAACATTTGTAGTTTGGATATGTGTAGGAATATGTACCTATACATGACAAGGTTTCACCTCAAAGAAACTGGGAAATTGAACGACTAGGATACTCTGCAGCCTCTGATTTTCATTCATAGTAAATTTGACTTGGCTTGGCCTCCAATTGTGGGAAATTGTTGTCTGTTTTGTATGATTCATTGTTGCGACATTTGTAAATAATGTGGAATGAGCAATTCCATGGAATATAATTTTTTGTCCTACAAATGCCTTCCAAATTATTATGGGTATTAACATGATTGAAATATATGATATTGATATTTATTTGATCTTTTAATGTGTCTTAAATGTGTTTTGGGTCTTTGTCTTTATATCTATAACCAAAAGTAGTGTAGGCTTGAAGGTAGGTCAGGGATAAGCTTCTAAAAAGGATGGAAAAGAACTATAACTTTAATTTCTTCCTAAGTATGTTTGCCTATAGTTGAATGGTAAGTATGTGGTGATTATTGTCAAGAGACAACACGTTGTCTTTCATTCTCTGCCAAGCAATAAGGAAATATTAACTTTTCACGAACCTTACATTTACCTGCCATTCACTTTTCGCAAACCTTACATTTACCTGCCATTCTCTAATGTGATGGTAAAGAATAGAGAAATATTAACTTTGCACCATATTTAGGTCCCTTTGTACAGAACTGAACCCAAATATAAAAAGGTCCCTTTGTACAAAACTGAATCCAAATTGTAGAACAAAATTCAAGGTTTCTTTTAAAGTTTTCCTATAACAACAATCTTCAACAAGAGGACTTCATTGGAACATATTATATAGGGCAAGGAAAATCTGTAATTAGGTTTCGTAGGTGACCTAGTGGGAGAGCACGCTGCAATCTTTCCTTACAAAAAGATTGTGTATCCAATCCCCACTGCGAACTGTTCTTTTGTGGAGTGTTGGCAATTTGCAGCCACATTTTGCATGAGATCTACTCCAATTCAACTGTCTGCCAACATAGGAAAAAGATAGGAGACAATGTTGTAGTTAATTTTGTGGCTAATATGTGTGCACAAACTAGAGAGATCGAACCTTCTGCCATGTAAACTGTATAGCATTTAAAGCTTTCAAGGTAAAAGGACTGATAGAAATCTCCCTTCCATATTTGCTAGGATTAAAATCCTAGTGCGATTGCTTTGCCCGATGAATGTTGTATTCTCCAAGCAGGTTGGAGACTACATCCATTGGATGTAACAAATGCAATAGTTTACATTTCTATTTGGCTGATAAAGCAACAATATATGAGGGGTCATGGATGTGTCCATGGCTATTGTAGTTGCATTTTATCATACGGTGTTGGTTAAACAACCATATTATAAGTAGATGAACTTTGATGATCGAATTTGTCAATGGCCAGTGTGTCTGTTAAAGTGAACACAGATTAAGATCTAAATTCAGTGTCCCAGTGAGTTAAATGACACAATTTTGAAAGGTTCTAGATCATAAAAATGCAGAAACAATATACACAAATATATTACACAATATACAAGGTACACCTGCAAGGTCCATGGAACTAATAGTCCTACTTAATTGAATGCAGTTCTCAGCTATGCTATAAGAAAACAAATTACAAACTTTGGATTATTATATTTCTTAACATTGAACCATGGTGAGAATATAGGTGCAGTCTGTTTATACAGTTAACAATCATATCTTAATCAGCCTGAGTTTCACCTTCTCCATCCTTGTTTTCAATAGTTTGTGCTACAAATGAATTAGTTATGTCGTATCATACATATATGAGAAGAAGTTCTCTTTAGAAATTGATTTCTCAAGAACAACATGCCCAGATGCCAAAGCATTGTTGAAAACACCAGCCTCCTTCAAACCTTGAACTATGACCTGGAACACACACACATTCCATATTATTCCATATGAATACTAAACTGTATTCATTTGCCAATAAAACACATTTAAACAAACAATTGGTCAATAGACCCCCTTCTTGTCAGCTTTGAATTCAAGCCCTTTTCAGTCCACACTAGACATTTACTAAGTAAAAGAAAGCCTGCTCGTTCAAGAATCTATTTTTGATTGAATCTCACAATTGAATCTCACAATTGGAGCATATATCCATGTCAATTGGCCCTTTCTCATGAGCTTCAAATTCAAATCCTTGTCAGTCCACACTATGCGATCATGGTACCTATAGAGGAGACAACACTTCATTAATGTGTGTTTACAAATTCGGATTTAGTGCACACAAATACAAACACAAACACAAACTATCAAAATTCCTCAAACTAAGAAATTTTCAATAGCATAGAAACCGAACATACCCAAATTTCCAGATGCATGAAATGTTTTGTATCACTTGAGGGTTTCAKAAATGCTAAGCCAAAATGCATAATTTCTAGGAAAATGTGACTGATTATTTTTATCAATCAATTCATAGCATCTTGCAAAGATTCAGACAGGAATGGTGCTTATGTTTGTCAGATTCATTTAATTTTCAATTTTTTCACAAATAGAGAATGTACAGATGGTTATGAAAGTCTGCCACTTATAGAGCCCATGATGGAGTTGAAGATATTTTCTATGGTTCGAAGCTCTGAAGTGGTGCATAGGTACCTTCTATAGAGCTTGCATTCAGTTTCCATCTTGTCTTGGATGAAGAGAAAGGCACTTTACTGACTATTCTTTGAAGTCCATTAAAAAAATGTAGATAAATTAAATTTGCTTTACCAAGTATATGCAAAAACATATAAATTCAAGAAGAAAGAAAGAAGAATTAATATAATTAATCAAAATATTGCATATTCATGAAATTAATATGGTTCATTGAAAAAATGTAGATCAATTAAATTTGTTTTACCAAGTATATGTTGTGAACTAGTGAAATGGTGTTGAAATCTTGAGACAAACAAAAAAACTAAAGCCAAAAATCAACCATTGTAATGAGTTGGGTGTAAGTTTTGTGAAAAAAATATATGATTAAGAAAATGAAAACACAACCAAAGTCAACCTATGATGAAACAAGCTGCAAACTCTGTCAACTAACTATTGAACATAAAGACAAAACGATTTGGAATAAAATCTGCCAAAAGTGCGCCTTCTTATCTGAGTTGTAAGAGTGAAGATGGGCTGGTAAAGTGCCTCCTTTGCTGATGTCACACAATTACTACTACTATTATACAGGTATGCAAATGAAGCCTCACTTGAAGTTCCTCCCTAACACTACTCTCCATATGATGTGCACGGACAGGTGCCAACTCATATGTTCAGATTTAAGGGGTCCATGTCATTCTTTCCTATTCAATCTGTTAGGATGTCAAGCTGATTGCTTGGGGGGTTTTACTTGCATCAAGATAACAGATTTATGACAGCTCCTTTGCTAACTCTGCAAACTTTGTTATTTGATTCAGGAAGCACACAAACTATAACTGGGATGTTTGACAGTATATTCAGATTCTTAGTTGCCAAACACAGATCCTCTGAATGTCTTTGAGAACGTCATGGGTGTGCTATGTGGATGGCATTAATTACTAAAACGTTCTACAAGAGGACATTACTTGTAAAATAAGTAACTTGTATTTTTGGGAAACTGCCTATCCTATAATTATATAAATAGAAGATATGTCTATTAAGGCCCCTTGTTCATTTGAGAATTGCCTTCAGAATTGAATGTCCAACAAGGACCAGAATGTGTGTTGTTGCTTTCTTTTGAAATAAATTCAGTTTTTTTTTTTTTAATTCTAAGACAGATTTTGTCATTTATAATGACTTTTCTACAAGAACTCCAAAATATCTGCCTTAAATGAGGGAATATACACAAGAATGGAGCTTTATGAACATACATTGATAAATAAAATGATAGGATAGAATAAATCATGCAATATCGACAAGTTTGGAACCATAATAACTCCTAGAATTCCACTATACAGGCATAGGTTGCGCTGAAATTTCTTCTGCCACTAGCAAAAGATTGAACTGAAATTTTGGAATATATTGATGGACAAAATATGAATACAAGATCATCTAAAGAGCCTTATGGACAACGTTAAGATAGCCACATGATCATAGACTCTTGAAATGCAAAGAAATGGAAATCATAAACTGCTTGAGCAAAATTAGTTCTATAGGGCGTAGTTCCAAAGGTCATAGTTCCATAGGGCATAGTTCCAGAGGTCGTAGTTCCAAAGGGCGTAGTTCCAAAGGTCATAGTTCCAGAGGGTGTAGTTCCACAGGTCATAGTTCCAAAGGGCGTAGTTTCAGAGGGCGTAGTTCCAGAGGCCATAGTTCCATGGGTCATAGTTCCAGAGGGCATAGTTCCAAAAGGCATAGTTCCAGAGGGCATAGTTCCAGAGGGCATAGTTCCACAGGTCATAGTTCCAGAGGGTGTAGTTCCATAGGTCATAGTTCCAGAGGGCATAGTTCCAGAGGGCATAGTTCTAGAGGGAGTAGTTCCAGATGGCGTAGTTCCAGATTTCGTAGTTCTAAAGGGCATAGTTCCAGAGGTGTAGTTCCAGAGGTCATAGTTCTAGAGGGCGTAGTTCCAGAGGGCGTAGTTCAAACGTCGTAGTTCCAGAAGACGTAGTTCCATAGGTCATAGTTCCAGAGGGCATAGTTTCAGAGGTCATAGATCTAGAGGGCGTATTTCCAGAGGGCGTAGTTCCATGGGTCATAGTTCCAGAGGGCATAGTTCCAGAGGGCGTAGTTCCAGAGGATGTAGTTCCAGAGGTCATAGTTCTATAGGGTGTAGTTCTAGAGGTCATAGTTCCAAAGGGCGTAGTTCCATAGCTCATAGTTCTAGAGGGCATAGTTCCATGGGTCATAGTTCCAAAGGGGGCGTAGTTCCAAAGGGCATAGTTCCAGAGGCCATAGTTCCATGGGTCATAGTTCCAAAGGGCGAAGCCGTAGTTCCAGAGGGCATAGTTCCAAAAGGCGTAGTTCCAGAGGGCGTAGTTCCAGAGGTCATAGTTCCAGAGGGCGTAGTTCCAGTGGCATAGTTCCAAAGTTCATAGTTCTAGAGGGCATAGTTCCAAAGGGCGTAGTTCCACTGGCGTAGTTCCAGAGGGTGTAGTTCCACTAGCGTAGTTCCAAAGGGCATAGTTGCAGAGGAGGGCGTAGTTCCAGAGGGTGTAGTTCCAAAGGTCATAGTTCCAGAGGGTGCAGTTCCAGCGGTGTAGTTCCAGAGGGTTTAGTTCCAGAGGAGGGCATAGTTCCAGAGGGCGTAGTTCCAGAGGTCATATTTCTAGAGGGCGTAGTTCCAGCGGCGTAGTTCTAGAGGGCGTAGTTCTGGAGGACGTAGGTCATAGTTCTAGAGGGCGTAGTTCCAGAGGGCGTAGTTCTAGAGGGCGTAGTTCCAGCGGCGTAGTTCCAAAGGGCGTAGTTCCAACGGTGTAGTTCCAGAGGTCATAGTTCCAGAGGGTGCAGTTCCAGCAGCGTAGTTCCAGCGGCGTAGTTCCAGAGGGCATAGTTCCATAGTTCCAGTAGCATAGTTCCAACGACGTAGTTCCAGAGGACGTAGTTCCAGTGGTGTAGTTCCAGAGGGCGTAGTTCCAGTGGCGTAGTTACAGCGGCGTAGTTGCAGAGGGTGTAGTTCCAGAGGTCATAGTTCCATAGGGCGTAGTTCCAGCGGCGTAGTTCTAGAGGATGTAGTTCCAGAGGACGTAGGTCATAGTTCCAGAGGGCGTAGTTCTAGAGGGCGTAGTTCCAGCGGTGCAGTTCCAGAGGGCGTAGTTCTATCGGCGTATTTCCAGAGGGTGTAGTTCCAGAGGGCATAGTTCTAGAGGTCATAGTTCCAGAGGGCGTAGTTCCAAAGGGCATAGTTCCAGTGGCGTAGTTTCAGAGGTCATAGTTCTAGAGGGCATAGTTCCAGAGGGCGTAGTTCTAGTGGTGTAGTTCCATAGGGCGTAGTTTCGGAGGGCATAGTTCCAGAGGAGGGCGTAGTTCCAGATGGTGCAGTTCCATTGGTGTAGTTCCAACGACGTAGTTCTAGAGGTCATAGTTCCAAAGGGTGCAGTTCCAGCGGCGTAGTTCCAGCGATGTAGTTCCAGAGGGCGTAGTTTCATAGTTCCAGTGGCGTAGTTCCAGCGGCATAGTTCCAGAGGTCGTAGTTCCATAGGGCGTAGTTCCAGAGGCGTAGTTCTAGAGGGCGTAGTTCCAAGGGCATAGTTCCATAGGGCGTAGTTCCAGTGGCATAGTTCTAGCAGCGTAGTTCCAGAGGGCGTAGTTACAGAGGGCATAGTTCCAGAGGCCATAGTTCCAGAGGGCGTAGTTCCAGTGGCGTAGTTCCAGAGGTCATAGTTCCAGAAGGCGTAGTTCCAGTGGTGTAGTTTCAGAGGGCGTAGTTCCAGAGGTCATAGTTCCAGTGGCGTAGTTCCAGAGGGCGTAGTTCCAGAGGGTGCAGTTCTAGCGGCGTAGTTCCAATGGTCATAGTTCCAAAAGGCGTAGTTCCAGCGGCATAGTTCCAGAGGGCATAGTTCCATAGGGCGTAGTTCTGTAATTCCAGCGGCGTAGTTCCAGCGACATAGTTCCATAGGTCGTAGTTCCAGAGGGCGTAGTTCCAAAGGGCATAGTTCCAGTGGCGTAGTTCTAGAGGGAGTAGTTCCAGAGGGCATAGTTCCAGTGGCATAGTTCCAAAGATGAGGAAGATGCTCTACTCATTAATGCAACAAGAGAAGCTAAAGGTTTGGAACATGAAAGGAATAATGATGAAAATGCAAAAGGGAAAGAAAGAAAAAATGTTGAGCAACAATCAACCTTGTCGACAGCTTTAGAAGAACAACGTGAAGATCCACAAACATTTTCAGAAATCATTGCAACAAATGAAATTCCTGAGACTATCCACAGGAAGGAAAATGCTTGGGAAGAAGACACAGTGATACCTTCAAAATAATTGCATGACCAATCACATACAACAACAACTGAAACAAAACTAGAGGAAGATGTTATAGCTATCTATGAAGTGGAAAAGGATGAAGCTAAGGAACTTGAAAGTACCAATGCGGAAAATGAATAAGAACCATATACCCTAATTTATAATACATCTTAATCATTAACATTCAACTTCTCACTGGACTTATTTGTTGGCAGGACATTGATACAGAGATAAAATTGTAAATATAAAAAAATAAAAACATAATTTTGTATGTTCATTTTGTTCTCTGGCCATGGGAAACTGTTAAAAAGTATTTTTGTGATATAATAACTAGTATGCTTATGAGGATTCATAACAAGGGAATAACATAGTATTTGCATCAAATTGTTTACTTTTGCGATGCTTAAGCATATCTTGAACTTTGTTTGCAACCTGAATAATGCAGGATGGAAAGAATATTTTACAAATACACTAGAATCTATTTCCTAAGCAAACCTGTATGGATCTCATCTTGCATATGAAATATAGGTAGCATAGATGTGAAAAAAAATTCATTCATGTGAATTTGATATGATTTATTTTCCACGAGATTGCATATAATATTTTTCTGGTCTCCAAAAGAGAAAATATTCCAGGCATTAGGTTTTGAGACCCGTTGATTCTATATATGCTAGAAGTTAAAATATTCGAACTATTTATATGCTTGAATTAAATTTATTGATTTAATTGCATCAGATCTCTTACAAGTTTTGTGTGCAATGTTCTAAAGTTGTATCAGTCTAAAATAGGTAATATATACTGTAAAGATTCAGACTGCATGTGTGTTCTTTACACATAATTACAATGTTTGTTTCACATTTTAATCAAGAGCTCATCTCTATTCAATGCAAATGCCATTGGACTGCTTCCATAATAAGTATGCTAGATGAACTTGGGGTTGTAATTCTTCATAACTAAATATTATGAAGTTTCAAATCTACTATTGGTTTTAGATTGCAGCATTCTTTATACAAGATAGACTTCACTATCCATATAATGCACTTGGAAGAACCAGCCTTTGGTTCGCCTTTATATTGCAGCACCTAGAACCTATAATTAACCAATTTGTAAGTCAAACAAGAAGAAGAACAAGGAAGACATCTAAATAAACCAAGCTAGAGTTCTAAAACTGTAAACGAGTATTATCACTTTGCAAGTATGTAGTTAAACATAACAACAATAGAAAATAAGGGGATGAGAAATGTTGTCATTACACATGAGTCCATCAATAAAATGAAGGTTTTTTTATCATCAAACCCCATATTAATTCAGTTCTAAATAAAACAGTTTATTATCCATTCTTAATCTTAGTTCTAGAAAAGCAACCGACATTGGAAACTCGAACGCTGAGTTCCTCAACATAACCCTACATTGCAGGCAATATGCATTCCTAATATTTCTGGTTCATGATGCCTGGGTTTTTCTATTTCTGCTAGAAGTAGATTATAAAAAAGAACAAAACATATGAAACCCCGTGAAATTATCTATCAAACCCATGAGTCATCATTCTCAGTGTATTATTCATTAAGAAATGAAAAATGAAGCTCATTAAGAAATAGAAACACTTATTTTGGGGAATAAGAGTAAATTATGTTTAGTTCTAAAAATAATGAGGAAAGCAACATTCACTTTTGCCTGTGAAATCTTAGGAAACGAAATATATTCCTAGACAAACTGTAATGTATGGGGGGAAATCTATTCTGATTGGTCTCTACACACAGAACTTGAAAACCCTTGCAGCGCCCACATCACACTATAGATTTTTCTGTTATTGTATCACCCACATCGCACTATAGATTTTTCTGTTATCGCATGATTTAAATGTGGGATGCGATAACAAAAAAATCTATAGTGCGATGTGGGCGCCGCAAATAAAGTTCTTTCAAACGTCGTGGTAAATGCTAGTTCTTGAATATCTTCATCGCAGGTAAATAGAATTTAAAAATGCGGTAAATAGAGTTTAAAAATGTTTAAAAATGCGGTAACAATGTTTTAAAATGCGGTAAATAGAGTTTCAAACGCCGCCGTAAATGCAAGTTTAAAAATGCGGTAAATAGAGTTTAAAAATGTTTTAAAATATGGTAAAAATGTTTAAAAATGCGTAAATAGAGTTTCAAATGCCGCGGTAAATGCAAGTTTAAAAATGCGGTAAATAGAGTTTAAAAATGTTTAAAAATGCGGTAAAAATGTTTAAAAATGCGGTAAATAGAGTTTCAAATGCTGCGGTAAATGCGGATTTAAGGGCAACCATCAAAGATATATCAACTGGAGACTGCACAATTCAGACACATTTTCTTGTGGATGTGTGCGCGCACACCCTATTTTGTGCTTTGTGCAGAAATGGAAACCATCAAAGATATATCAGCTGGAGACTGCACAATTCAGACACATTTTCTTGTGGATGCGTGCACGCACACCCTATTTTGTGCTTTGTGCAGAAATGGATTTACATCGCAATATTGGGAAAAATATTTTTTTAGTATTATTTCACAACGAAGGTAGGGATTCTTAGGATTTGTTAGGCCCCTCCACGTTCTTTACACTTTTTTTCTTTTCTAATTTGGGACACACCATGTTCCCCCACACAAGCTATCCATCCATTCATGCATGCATGCATGCATGGACTTCATGACAAGGAAACCAAAATATGTATTTTCACATTCATACTACACCAAATCCCCTCCTTTAGAGTCCCAGTGTCAGAGCCGTTAGCCACCTTTAGCAAATTGCATATATACATTCAAAATCCATGGGGATTAGCTTACTTGCAAATTCATATATACATTCAAGTCCATGGGCATGTGCTATGTATCCTTGGACCACATGGATATTGTTTAAAATCATCCCCCAGTGGTCATTTCCATGTGACCCTGCTCCTAGTGACCATCCATTCCTTGTATTTATGCACATTAGCTAAATCTAGAAGTATGTTGGTTTCACCCAAATGTCTTTACACATATGCAGTGCATAATGATGAGTATTTTAAGCCCAATGTGACTCACGTTTGCCTTGTGTACCTTAGCATTAAGCATGTGTGCCTCTATTGGCCCCTTGTGACCCCTTATGAAACTAACAAATTTGACATGATGTGGATAATGCAACCACACGGTAGGGCATAACACTACATTATGCAAAGCTATGGTGGGCATACTCAAGATGGAAGAATATGCCTTTATTGCTTTCAAATCTCAAATTGGTGTCATTTTGTGGTTGTTATGGTAGGGTTTCTTTAGAGCGCGGCCTTTTCAAAATTTACCTTTTGCACATATGCCATTCTATTAATATTGTATGAGAAGAAAAGTATCGTTTTGAAAAGGAGGGCTTTAATGTCTATATTATGTATATGTATTAGTGGGCTTCCTTCAATATATTAGTTTAGTTTAGAGTCTATAGAATGTGTACTTCACTATGTATCTCTTATCTTGCAATGGTTTTTCAAATGTGGAGATTTGAGAGGAAGATTAATCAAAATAAGAAGAAGAGAAGGAGCTTCACTATCATATATATATATATATATATATATATATTAAGTTTTGAAATTAAAAAATAAAGATACACATACAAATCTATTAAGATTCATGAATATGTGAAAGTTAATATATAATAAGTAATATTATTGGATAGTTCAATATACATGAGGATTAATTGAATCAATCTAAATAAAATGTGGGACAATGTGACACATTTAAAAGTTACTAGTCACTAGGAGTTGTTACATTGTTGATTAATAATTTTTTGATACATTATTTTTCTTTTGATATTCGACCAAGGGTTTGGACCCTCACAATGCAAGGGTTGGAGAGAAAACTGCAAGCAATGAGTAGAAAAAAAGTTCGTTGTACTATATGTGATGTGGTTGAATAAATTAATCAAAACATAATTCATGATAATGTGAGAGTGGGTCACAATAAGTAAGAGAAAAACACTGCAATAAAAAAAGAGATCAAATTTCATTATATTGACCAATAAATAAAGCATGCTCACTAAATTTTTGGGCACCCGTGGTCTTGAAAGAGGTTTTTTAACAAGTTGGAGCATCATTTTTCAAGTTGATGCTACACTAGAAATTCCAAGTTGAATATAGAAGAGCTCAAATGGGAGAGACCCAAGCTGTGAGGTGTGTGTATTGCTTTCCCAATTGTAGTTCATACAATGGAAGTGACCCAAGTGACACTGTGAGAAGGTCCCTTGCCTTCTTAGAAAGAGTCCACAGGAGGATGCAATTGCATGGCGAGCATTATGTACTCGTCACTGCAGTGTTCAATGGGTGTATACAATGAGATGCAAGTCCAACTGTGGGCAAAACCCCACCTTGTTAGAAAGAGTCATCTGGAAGATGCAATTGCAAGGTGATGAGCATTATGCATTTGTCACTGCAACATTCAATGGGTGTCAACGTCAAGATATACATCTCTAAAGGTAGAATATACATTTTGATCGATCTGTGATCTGATGTGAATGTTTAGCAACCTCTCCAAAAATGATATTTCTAGACCTATTACAGGATTTGTTGGGGATTTGGAACATCTTTTAAAATTGTAAGCTTTTGTCTGTAGAGTGTTTTTTAGAACAAACCAAGTATTTATGTGTGAGTTTTATATTAATCCTTGTGATCTATATTGGATTGCTTCCTTATTCTTTCTTTTGAAAATATCAGAGTTAACCATGATCTCATAACATTTTGTTGTTCTTATTCACATAATGTTGCTCCCAAAGGGAAGTACATTGCTTTTGTTTCGGCTGAGGCAGATACGGATCAACCAGAAGTAGAATTGCAAACAGGAATAGCTCTTCTTGGACCCATTGATGAGATGTTCTTTGATACATATGATAGATTTGTTCATGTTAATGAGCCTTCTCTTGACAATTGCTTCATATCCACTGTAAGAGGCTCTGTTATCTTTTTGGCGATGAATGCATTTACATATATTAGATTTGCTAATGTTTTGGGCATAGAACTTCAATTGATAATAAGTGTGATAGCTTCAGAGCTATGATGCAACAACACATTTCAAGACAACAGTGCAGGATGTTCTTGCTATGTACACCCACATAACTGGAAAGGTATGTAAGCATTTTCTGCTCTTAATTACTTGTTATCTATCTGTCAATTTCTACATTGGATGCATTGAATGTTTGTGCAAACAAAAGAATATACAAAATACAATATTGTTAATGTAAATCTAAAAAAGAATAATAGAATGATATTGATATGTAAATCTGTTCATGTTTCAAGAATGATATTGATATATTTACAAATCAATGGAATAACAGCCTCATTTAATCAGTTTAAATAGGCCATCATCAATCTCAGATAACCATACATTCTGTACAATGGCAAGCCAGGTCATTACCACTATATCCCTTTACCTGGACCAAAATAAAACCTTGGCATGCTAGAATAACAAACCATTAACCTTTGGACTTTTCACGATCTTAGCACAACTCAATCCTTATAGAATTCCACTTTATCACAATAAAGAGTATTTCATTTTTATGTAGTTTCTAAGCTCTTGTAATGCATCAACAACTTTCTTAAACAAGGGCTTGAAGAGCCCTACTAGAAACCTTTAGACTTTTCATGTTTGGAAGGCACATTCTTAGCACGACTGGCTCATAGCATTGAAGTCTTCAACAGTTTGATTTGGACAAGTCAATCTCCAAGAGTCGTTCCTTGAGATCATAGCAGAGTTTTGGAAAAACTCTGATGGGTTTTGAAAATCTGGGCACAAAGGTGGTGCTGATTTCAACATCTCTACAAGTGCACCTACTTCAACATTTTGTGATCTTCTTGGTGTTGAAGACTGGCCCATAGTTTCCATAGCCTCTGACATATTTCCTCTACTATCAAAAGATCCAGTTCTGAAGGAAAAAATATGAACAATATTAGTAAATCGTCAGTTACAACAGAATAGTGATAAATGCAATAAGCAACATTATAGAAAAAGCAGTTTTCAGATACATCACCATCATAAAAAAAAATCCATTAAAGGCAGAGTCTTTACTATAAAACTTATTTGAAGACATCATTATCAGTATTAGAGAGATAAGAAATGCTTCTAATTGTCATTTTGTTATAGTAATAGTTAATTCAGTATTGGTAGACAAAGCAATTTTACAATTTAAAATAAAAAGATAGTTAAGGGAGTGCACAGAAGCAATAGTTGCTACTGCTTAAGCCCCCTGCTCTAGAATGGAAACACGGGACCTTTTGTTGTAACTTTTTGTGCATTAATGTTTACTAATACTTTAGGGTATGTTTCTTGAAGTAACTTTCCAAAAAATAAAAATAATAAATCTACCAATGATTTAATTTTTTAACCAAATGAGCAAAGACTCAAAATACCAAGTTTTTCAAATCAAATAGCCCTCAACAAACTATTAAAGCACTTTTGGGAAGGCCTCACATGATGATTAAACAATGTTGATATTCTAATGTTTAAACAATGTTATGACCTTTGCAAGCATGTTTTCAAGGCATCAATATCAGAAAGGAATACAGGTGTAAGACTAGCACTATATGGTGCTAATGTAATTTAAACAGTAAGGGAATAGGTTTCTTCAAACTATGCAACCTACCTCAAAATAAAACAATTGCAAAGCCTTTTCTTCAAAATTCAACACCAAAAAGTATTTGCCTTCTACAATTACCTAGAATATATATAGTCAACATCATTACATTAGGTTAACAACATCCAATATAGTAATAAAAATAAAATTGAGAACAAATTTATGACAGCCAATATTACAAAGATATGAACACATCCTATATGTCAAACCTTTCACATTAACAACTTGAGAGTTGGCAATTGGCCCAACATGTTGCAGAGGAGGAAGATCAACATGAGAATTTCCTGCATCTGTAATGTAACGATGCAATTTTGGTCAAATTCCATCGTAGCATCAAATAAATTACATTATAGTATCCAAACTTTGGTTACATCAAATACACCTGGCATAGTAGGAGAACCAGAATGGCATCGTATCTGTCTATGTTCTCAGGTTGAAGCCACAACTGCGGAATGTTGCACATCTATAATCATCATAACACTACAAGTCAAAAATTAGGATGGGTACACAAAAAATCCTAAACAAATAAATCTTCTCACTCAATCCAACT
>JASDQU010220376.1:0-11102 GCA_032191745.1 Picea mariana
TGGGACACAAATATGTGATTACAACACCTAACATAGCACTTAGCCAACAAGACACATTAGGTTATGATTCTCATGTACATCACAAATTAACCCTTATTACAGATCAACGCAGTAACAATACAGATCGAGTACTTTCCATCACTTAGTACATATCATTTGTTCAGATATAGAATTCATTAACATCATTAAGCACTAAGATACAACATCATATGCATTCATTATATATAACATCAACAACACTAAGCAAATAATCACATAAACAACATCGCGCAAAGCTTATCAAGACATAGGATATACGTGGTTCACCCCAGTGTGGGGCTACGCCCACCAACTTATTCTTCTTCTTCTTTATTAGTCTATGATCTTCTTACATTCATATGCTCCTATGCACAAAGCCACAGAGCCTAACTATGCAGAGGATAGGAGATCTGGGAGCTGCACACCAGATCCTCCTTCCCAAAACTAGGTCAAGGCACAAAGCCAACTCCTACACAGTTTATTCACATAAATCCTTAATTTCCACAACCAGATTGCACAAAGAAACTTACAATCTCTTTCACTAAGCCAAACATACTCTTTGCACATAGCCAAACCTACTAGTAGTCATGCACTAAGCCAATGGAAATCTATATTTCTTAGCTACTACTTATTTATACAATTACAACAAAGCCTAATCATGGGTAAACCCACGGGTCGACATCCCAAAACCATAATACAAAAACCCTAATGAACCCCTTGCTAGGTCCACAAAACAAGTGAGATCCTGTGATCTCCACTTTGCTTGGGTGATCCATCTTCGACTAGCCTATCGAAGTCCCAAAATTGGTCAAACATGACCAATGTTTCCTCAAAACTTGGTCAAGGGCCAGAAGGTCTCCAACACTCACCTGTGACTCGTCCCGAGTCACTCAAATATAGGCAGTGTTGTTTCGAAGGCCTCGAGCTTAGCTTGATCTTCCTCAACTTGTTGTTTCTCTAGAGCCTCCTATTCGGTGAACTCATGAATTACTTGCTCTGTAACATGCCCTTCTAGGCATTGTTCCACCATCACAACTACTTGGTATAGCTGTGAGCCTTGGCCTTCAATTTCTTAAAAAAGCATGCAGTCTTCGTCTTGCACCGACTGGAGTCTATGTGTCACCTCCATGAATTTTATCTGGATGGAAGTAACCTGCTGCTAGATTGCGCGTTGTTCTTGTGATTGCTTCATCTTCTCAACTATAGTAAGCAACTTCATCTATGCTTGCACGGTGGATGCATGTTGCTTCACCTCCTAGATTTGTGATTCCAATTTCTTCAGCTTTGGATCTTCTGCAAGGCACTCATAGGTATGCACAATCCTATCACTCAGTTGCTTATACTTTGAGGCGAGTGCCATGATACTTTTTGCTGCTCTTTTGGTTCTTAAGATTGCATAGTTCTTCCTGTCTCCGAGGTTGAAGTCATTGTTCTTCAGTGCTGGGATATGTCCTAACTAGGGTCCAACTACGTGTATCCTCTTCAGGATGTACACAGTGATCAACATGTACTCAAAATCCTGTGGGATGATGTCGTGGTTCACCGTGCCAGCCAAAGGTGGTATTTACTCCGGCAAGATCGACGGGATCTGCTTCGTGTTAGCCAGATCATCATGGTGTTTACTTTGCTTCTCTGTAAAGGTTTGTCTAGAATGATGTGCAATCAAAGGGGATGCTTGAAATCCCCCAGTCGATGATGTGTGCAATCCTATAGACATGACTCTCTTATCCATGAGATCTACAAGAATCTCCTCCATTGACTTTTCTAACATGTTATGATTGGTTGACATTCACACTCGTAATCAAATAAATCGGGTAGGAGAGTGGACAAGCAAGGTAATCAAACATATGGTGAGTTCTAGAAAACACAACGCAGTATACAATTGATGCTCTACTAGCTCAGATATCATGGTTTGCAAAAAGTGGTCCCGACGCAGTGTCTGGTGGGTTAAACAAGAAACATCGTAACAATTTCCTCCAATGGGCAGGAATGCCTCAATCAATACGAATCCATCCGTTATGGAGTGGTCTCAGTAGTCCAACGTTGGTATTTCCTATAATAATTGTGTTTCTAGCCATTCTGGAGCATTATTCTAATGGTCAGGCCCCCTCCAACAGTCATATCGCTTCGCCATGGTGAAGTCCCACTCTGCGTAGTTCTGTTATTCTGGCAAGGTTCAAGTTCTGCAGATTTGTCTCTTCTGAAGTCTTTTTTGAAACTTGTTGTAGTTTTTCTAGCTTGGATTTCTTCTTACTTAGCTTCCTTGCCTTCTTTCCTATGATCCGAGTCTCTAGATTCCTCTTTCCATTCTTAGTCTTATCTTTTCTTAGCATGGTAACTTTGCACTGCTGATGTTCTTTCAAAGGGTTCAAAGGTAATACCTCTTTGCTTACTAGGTCCTAGGTGGAAATACTTTCATCTTGCATGGATAGGTCCTTCAAACCTTCTTGTGCCCTTTCAATTTTGATAGATGATTCTCTTTCCTTCTGCTGCTTCGACTCAACTTCTCATTCTTCTGTCAGTCGACCTATTCTTTTAGCTATGAGATCCCTTAGTTATTTATTTTCCTTTTATGTAGCTTCCTTCTCTGCTTTCCTCCTCATTTTATCCTTTTCAATCAAAGTCTTTCCTAACAAAAGTGGAAAACGGGCACTGTTCTCAATAAACTTAATGACTTCAAATTCTTCTTCGATCGATGTTTCATGAACAATCATAGGTATATTAGTAACTCTTCCACATGGGGTTATCTTATTTCCTTTAAATAAGCCTATCCTTCCCAATGAAGGTATCATAGCAGGCTTTCCCAAAATTTCCCAAGTGCTATCTGGCATAATATTCACATGTGTTTCTTCATCCAATACACAGTGTATGTCGAAGTCTTCTATTCTTGTAACTATGCGTTGTTTTTGTTTCAGGATCTATGGTAAACTAATGTCTCTGTGATCATCCATTTCTTGTTTTAATTGTATTAACATAGTATGAGATTTCTCTATCTGACTCTTTAACATATCCTTAGTCTCTTGACCTTCTTTATAGTTTTCTTGTCTCTTTTTCATCTTTTCAACTTTAGCAATCATTCTTGGACAATATTCAACCTCATGACTAATAGCTTTACAATAAAGACAAATAATACCTATACCAGGGTATTCCTTAGCAAGATGTCTCGGCCTTCTGCAATTATAACACAGTGTCAATCCTCTCTTTTTTTTAAACGAGTCCCAACCTCTCTTGTACTGTGCACTGGGATCACAGTGCTGGACCTGCAATCTGCAAAAATTCTTTCTAGGTTCATGCATCCACTTATTAGACCAAAAATTCTTTCTATGCATAAGAATAACATATTTTTCTCTATTTCTATCAAATTTATTCAGATCAACTCTTTCTTTTGACTGTGCCCTTGTCTCCAGACTAGAACAACATCTATTAAACATATCTAGATTCATACTTTCGAAGCAAAACCTTCCACTTATCTTACCTTTACCAGAGAAACAAGTTTTAAGATATTACCTCTTTTCTTCAAATCCGGTTCCTTTCTTAGCACTTAGCTTCACAATTCAAGTAGAATACTGTGCACTAAAACAACAAATCTACGCACAGATCTTTCTCTTTTCATTAGTTCCCAACAATCACAGTTTCAGGTCTCGACAACAGAACCATTTGTTGGCACACACGGGCAGACCCAGGCTTCAACGCTTCAATAGTGCACCAAAAAAACCCTGAATACCAGCCCTTTCGACAACACCTGTAAAGTAGATGAAGTCTCACCCGAGGTAGAGGAAGGGGGGTTGCAGGAATCTGGTGTCTACAACCAAGTTGGGACACAAATATGTGATTACAACACCTAATAAAGCACTTAGCCAACAAGACACATTAGGTTATGATTCTCATGTACATCGTAGATTAACCCTTTGTTGGCCCTTGACCAAGTTTTGGAGAACCTTGGTCATGATTGACCATTTTTGGGACTTCGACAGGCTGGTTGAAGACAGAGCGCTAGGGGAAGCAAAGATTGCAGGATCTTAGCCCCTTTTTAGGGAAATTTTGGGTTTAGGGATTATGTAATGAGTATGGGATGTCAACCCATGGGTTTACCCATGTTTAGGCCCATTTTGTAATGTATAAATAGATAGCTAGGTGATGTAAGAGGGGCTCGTGTGCTAAGTGAAGAGACCTAGTAGAATCAGCTTAGTGTAGAGCTATAGGCTTTGTGCATACTATGTGTTAATACTTGTGGAGATAAGTGCAAGTGATTGTAAGAAGCTTGTGTGCAGACTATGTAAGAAGGCTTTGTGCTGTGACCTAACTCGGGGAAGGGGGTTCTAGCGAGGTGCGCGCAGATCTCCTGTCCTATGCGGAGTGGGGTTTTTGGGCTCTGTTCTTGTAGAATATTGACCCAAGATAATAAAGAAGAGAAGAGTTGGTGGACATAGCCCCACGTTGGGGTGAACCACGTATATCCTGTGTTATGGTTTCTTTGTGCATTATGGTTGTTATATTGTTCATATGATTTAAGCTTAGTGCATTAATGAATGTTTAGATGAATCTGGTATGATAGATTAAGTGCTTAGTGATGTGAATGAATGCTAGATCTGATCTCTTTCCATATGCTAAGTGATTAGATGTGTTAAATCTGGTTGAATACTATGTTGTTCTGTAATTAGGGTTTGGATATGGGATGTGAATAAGGGTTAATTACTAATGAATGCTAACTCCTAAGTGCTTTGTTAGAGTGGTGTAATCACAGATCTGTGTCCTATCTAGGTTGAAGACACTTGAGTCCTGCAACCACCCCTACCTCTACCTCGGGTGAGACTTCATCTGCTTCGCAAGTGTTGCCAAAAGGGCTGATAGTTAGGGTTTTGTTGCTGCATTGTTGAAGCATTGAACCCTAGGTATGCCCTTGTGCCAACAAATGGTTCTGTTGTCGGGGCCTAAAACTGTGATTGCTGGGAACTGAAGAAAATAAAGCTTTGTGTGTAGATATGCTACTTTAGTGTGTAGTATTCTACTTGACTTGTGAAGCTCTATGCAATAAGAGAAGTTTGATACGAAGAAAAGAAGTAAGATCTTGAAGCTTTGTGCTCTGAGAAAGGTAAGATAAGCGAAAAATTTTGTTTCAAAAGAAGGAATCTAGGTATGTTTGATAAATTTTGTTCTAGTCTGAAAACTAGGGTACAACTAGAAGAAAGAAGATTTGATATGAGTAGATCTGATAGAACTAGTGAAAGATATATTATTCCTATGCATAGAAATAATTTTTTCACTAACAAATGGATGCAGGATCCTAGAAATAATTTTTTGTAGGTTAGTTACTGTTATCCCAATGTGCAGTACAAGAAAGGTTGGGGATCATTTAAAAGAATGAGAGGATTAACTCTTTGCTGTAGTTGCAGAAGACCGGGACATCTTGCTAAGGAATGCCCTGGTAGAGGTCCTAGTTGTCTTTGTTGTAAAGCCATGGACCATGAAGTTTTGGATTTCCCTAGAATGATTGCAAAAGTTGAAAAGATGAATAAGAGACAAGAAAACCCTGAGGAATATCAAGAGACTAAGAACCAGAAAGAATCAGAGACTGTATTACTACAAATGAAAGAAACCATGAACGATCATAGAGATATCAACTTATTAGAGGTATTAAAAGAGAAAGAGTACATAGAAACAAGAATAGAAGACTTTGACATAGACTGTGTCTTGGATGAGGAAATAAAGGTGAATACCATGATAGAAAGAACTTGGGAAATTTTGGGAAAGCCTACTATGGTTCCTTCATTAGGAGGAATAGGATTATTTAGAGGAAATATGATAACCCTATGTGGAAGACTTACCTAGACATCTATGAGTACTCATGGAACTTCGACAAAAGAAGAATTTAAGATCATTAAATTTGTTGAGAACAAAGCCCCATTTGCTATCTTGCTAGGAAAAACCTAGATTGAGAAAGATTAGATACAAAGGAAACAAGAAGAGGAGGATCTAGAACAGAAAAAGTAAGAACTAAGAGATTTCATGGCTAGGAGAATAGTACACTTACTAGAATAACAAGAGAACCAGTTGAAACTACCAAGGACCAAAGATATGGATGTCGAAGTTGAAAGGACACAGGAAGATTGGAGATACCTATCTATACAAGAGAGTAGAGAACCTACCCCAAAAAGAGAAGAAGTATTACCCTTGAACCCTATGAAAGACCCTCCACAGTGCGAAGTTATCATGCCAAGAGGAGATAAGAATGATAATGGAAAGAGTAAAATAGTGATTCAAATCGCAGGAAAGAAGGCCAAAAAGCTTAGTAAGAAGAGAGCCAAGTTAGAAAAATTGCAAGAATTTCTAGGGAAGACTTCACATAAGGAAGGTTTCCAGAACCTGCACTCCGTCGAAATACCAGTACAACAAAGATTGGCACTTTTCCATGGTGAAGCAATATGAGCGTTGGAGGTGTCCCGACCATTAGAACGACACTACAAAATGGATAGAAATGCAATTATTGTTGGAATGTTTGACCTTGGACCGTTGGGACCGTGCCATAACGGATGGAGCTGCATTGATTGAGGCTCTCCTGCCTGTTGGAAGAGTCTGTTACGATAATATCTATTTATCTCGTCGAGAATTTCACCAAGAACACTTTTGTGAATTGTGATCATCCGAGCCCACAGAGAATTAGTCGATTTCACACAATGATCATTAAGGCCTCGCCATCCATTATGTTACATTGAGTATTATTCACTGAACTAAGAAATCAGATCTCGAGTGTGCATGTCGAACGCAATTAGTGCAACAGAAAAATCCATCAAAGATATTCAAATAGACCTCATGGCCAAGAAGGTGATGTCTACAGGCATCCAAGCCTCTTGGACGAGAGGAGTGCAATCCTCCCTATTGAATGCTCGCGGATTTGGACCATCCCGAGCTGCAATTGAGAAAATAACCAAGCATCGTAATGAATTAGCGAATGAGAAGTTAATCCCATCCATCCTACCTGACTACGTCCCACCCTTGGCCGGTGTGGTGAGTCGTGATAGTGTCTCGAGGGACTTCGACTACACTGTCATCATTGCATACCTCCCAAAGGGAATACAAGCAATCATATCGTAGTTTAAGAGGATTCCAACCTTGAACATCAGTGACTATAACCTAGGATACCACAAGAGCTATGGCATGCTCGAACCTCACAAATATTTTACCAAGACCAAGGGGAAGAAGTTGAAGATCATCCCCCAGTTGTGGACTATGGACATTGTGAGGCCCATTATCTTGAATGTGATGAAGATACCACACTTCGAAAGACATCAAGATTTTAACGCGTGTGTTAAGCTATTGCTGTCATGCTTCCATGGTGGTTATCTGTGGTTGGACAGGCGTATCACCATCTATCCGACATTGATCCATAGGGTCACAGGATTGAGCATGCAGGGACCAAACCCACAAGAATTTTATCTAGGGAAGGTTGTAGATCGCGCTCTGGCGTAGAATATTAAAGACACCTATGGAGATCTCGATAAGGGGAAGCGAGGCTACAAGGTATCCACAATCCAGAATGGCACAATACACCTAGCCTTCCATTTGATCACTGGTAAGCTAGTAAGAAAGAACAACCCACGCAGGTCATGGGGTTCGTTGTTGACCTCACAGGAAAATGCGTGGAAGGATTACAAATGAGCTGGGCGAGTTACCTCGTCAAACAGCTAGAACAAGATTTCCACGAAGCTCAGGATTAAGGCTATGAGTTCCACTTTAGTTGGTTGTTTATCCTCATCACATTTATTGCTTGGGATATGACGGAAGGAGTGACCTTCCCTGACATTAAGCCTTTCAATCCACTAGTTGCGAGGTTCACCACGCTCTGGTATTTGAGCGATATGGGGAAACAATGGCAGTTGAACGTGGTGTTCCATACCTACTACCTACAGTTAATGAGGGATATTGAGTCTTTCCCTCGTATGACGCTGAACACCGTGTACAGGCTCAGACCAGTTGCAAAGTTTCATGCAGATAGGAATTATATATATATTACTGCGCACAGAGATGAACATAAAGAAGAGGTTCAATCCTATTACAAGATCACCGAGGAGGACATGGAGGAAATCACCAAGGTATGGCCTGAAGAAATCCTAGTACTAGTTCACCACACATAACTGTCCAACCCCGACCTCATTGGAAGTTTGGTGGTTACTCGCGAAGAGTATGATGCACCTAGTAGTAGTAGGAAGAAAAAGAAGGAAGATGCACAGGAATTACATAGCACATCAGAGGAGACTGCATCAGATTCACCTAGTGGAGGATGAGACAATGAAGTGGACAAAGAAAAGAAAGAAGGGGAAGAAGACAAGTAGAATCAGGGCAAAGTAACACAGCCTAGGAACCCCCTTGAAGAGGCAGAGAAATCCAAGAAAAGAATGGTATCCCCAACGAAAACTACATCATAGAAGAAGTCCAAAGCTAGTAATCCAAAGATGCAGACTGTACTTAGGGTCGATGACTTCAACTTCATTATCGTAGCTGTATCAGACGCCTCAAAAGATGTTTTGCATAGAAATGAAGCAAAATAAGAAACCATGTATGAAATAATTGAAGCAGAGTTGAGAGGGGTACAACAATCCCTTCACTCCATCCACGTAGTGTCCACTACGCCCCCACCATCAGAAGAATAGATTTGGTATATGAGCGTGCCCAAATTCACAAAATAGTTGATGCAACCGAAGCTCGCCTTCGTCACGTGCAGGAAGAAAAAGAACATGCCACAGTGGCCTTGAAGCAAGCATAAGAGGAAGTCATAGAGCAATGCCAAGTTGTGCAACAAGAGAAGGATGACCTCCAAATCATGTTCGAAGAGGATAAAGCACATATCCAGAAAGAAAAATAACAACTACTCACAGAGTAGGTGGGCGTTAAAGAAGTAGTTACTTCGCTCTGTGACAGGATTAGAATAGATAGAAGAAGACCCAATGGAGAGTCAAGTAGCAAAGCTCATTGAATCCATCCAAAAACTTCAATAGAGAGTAACATAATTGGAGTTACAAACAATACCAGGCACTCTGCAGGAAGTGTGAGACCAGCGAGAATAAACTGCCTGAAGCGCAATCCATAGAATCAAGGCATTAGCCTTGGAATGTAAAAATCTTAGCAGTCGAGGTGCATAAAATTATGAGCACCTTACCGAGGACCCTGAACTAAAAAAACTAGAGTCGCAGCTCCAGAAAGAAAAGAAACATCATTACAAGCACAGTTGAATCCCTTTTCAGTGGTCAAGCAAATGAAAAGATCCAAAGAATAGCGCACGGCTCAGCAACAGGTCCATGCCATACAGAGAATAGTCATGGAAGTGACTTAGAAGCTCCATCTAGTCCAGGATGCAGCTTTCCTATTTTTTGAGGAGATTGAAGGACAAGGAGCAGAACTAGAACAAATAGTCACTACAGTTGAACAATGCTTGGAAGGACCTATGACCGAGACAGTTTTTTAGGAGTTCTCCGAGTAGGAGGCCTTGGCGAAGCAGCAGGTTGAAGCAGCTTGAGGTAAACTCAAGGTGTTTGAGGAAGAGTTACCCAGAGCATAGTGACTCAGGACAAGTCATAGGTGAGTGTTGGGGGCCTGTTGGCCGTTGACCAAGTTTTGGAGAACCTTGGTCATGATTGACCATTTTTGTGACTTCAATGGGATGGTCAAAGATGGAGCACCAGGAAAAGCGGAGATCATGGGATCTCGACCCATTTTTAGAGAACTTTTGGGTTTAGGGTTTATGTAACGGGTATGGGATGTTGGCCCATGGGTTTACCCATGTTTAGGCCTATTTTTTAATGTATAAATAGATAGCTAGGTGATGTAGAGGGGCTAATGTGCTAAGTGAAGAGACCTAGTAGAATTGGCTTAGTGTGGAGCTAGAGTCTTTGTGCATACTATGTGTTAAAAATTGTAGAGCTAAGTGCAAGTGATTGTAAGAAGCTTGTGTGCATACTGTGTAAGAAGGCTTTGTGTTGTGACCTAACTCGGGGAAGGAGGATTTGGCGAGGTGCGTGTAGATCTCATGTCCTATTTGGAGTGGGGATTTTTGGCTCTGTGCTTGTAGAAGATTGATTGAAGATAATAAAGAAGAGAAGAGTTGGTGGATGTAGCCCCATGCTAGGGTGAACCACGTATATCCTGTGTTATGGTTGCTTTGTGCATTATGGTTGTTATATTGTTCATATGATTTAAGCTTAGTGCAGTAATGAATGTTTAGATTAATATGGTATGATAAATTAAGTGATTAGTGATGTGAATGAATGCTATATCTGATCACTTTCCATATGATAAGTTCTTAGATGTGTTAGATATGGTTGAATACTACATTGTTATGTAATTAGGGTTTGGATCTGCGATATGAATAAGGGTTAATTATTGATGAATTCTAACTGCTAAGTGCTTTGTTAGAGTGGTACAATCACAGATTTGTGTCCCAGCTAGGTTTCAGACACTTGAATCCTACAACCACCCCTGCCTCTACCTATGGTGAAACTTCATCTTCTTCACAGATGTTGCCAAAAGGGCTGATAGTTAGGGTTTTATTGGTGTGTTGTTGAAGCGTTGAACCCTGGGTCTGCCCCTGTGCCAAAACCCTTATTATAGATCAGTGTAGTAATAATACAGATCGATTACTTTCCATCACTTAGCACATACAATTTTCTCAGATCTAGCATTCATTCACATTATTAAGCACTAAACTACAACATCAGATGCATTCATTATATATAACATCAACAACACTAAGAAAATAATCACATAAAAAACATCGCACAAAGCATATCAAGACACAGGATATACGTGGTTCACCCTAGTGTGGGGATACACCTACCAACTTCTTCTTATTCTTCTTTGTTAGTCTTCAATCTTCTTACATTCATATGATCCTATGCACAAAGCCGCAAATCCTAACTCCGCAGAGGATAGGAGATCTCCGAGCTATGCACCAGATCCTCCTTCCCAAAACTAGGTCAAGGAACAGAGCCAACTCCTACACAGTCTGTTCGCATAAATCCTTACTTTCCACAACCAAATTGCACAAAGAAACTTACAATCTCTTGCACTAAGCCAAACATACTATTTTCACA
>JASDQU010220381.1:0-13412 GCA_032191745.1 Picea mariana
GCATCCTTCTTCTCTTGTCCATTCAATACTTTAGAACTAGGGAAAGAGTAGTATTCTGTCACAGTTTGTTCCAGATCCAGGTGGATCTGGGGAGATTGGTCTGTGTCCACACTCACGAATTTATCCTTGAACACTATCATTGTTTGAATTCGTGAACATTAGCTTCACTGTATCTTCAGGATATTCTTCTCATGTAAGAACATCTTAATCCCCAGCTTTAGGAAGTGTAGGAACTTTCCTCTAGGTCCCTTAAAGAAGTACCTCTTTGCTTGACTATATGATTCGACCCTATCGATAGAAAACTCAGTAATGTACCCTCCAATAGTGCTATCAAACCAGAGATCCATTGCTCTAGACACAACGTTATCAACTCTCTTGACCTTCTTGATCAACATTGTTGTCCAAACCACAGGTGGTCTAGATATGATCTCAAATTGGGTATGTTCTAATCTAGCTAACCACTTGTATAACTCCTTATGAACTCCTCCAAACAAAATCTCTTGTATATCGGTAAAGATGTACCTCCCCAACCAGTATTCTATACTAATTCTAGGGTTCTTGTTTTGGGTTTCGGCGAAGTCTTTTTCTTGTTCCTATATCCACTTCTGAATTTATGTCTTTAATGGAAACCACCTTGACATTCCCTTAAGCATATCCCTGTCCCAACAACGGAACCATTTGTTGGCACAGGAGAAGACCCAGGGTTCAACTCTAACAGCGCACCAACAAACCCTAACTATTGGCCCTTTCGGCAACACCTGTGAAGCAGATGCAGTCTCACCCGAAGTAGAAATAGGGGGTTGCAGGACACAGGTGTCTACAACTAGAGGAAATTCAAAGTGAATCCAAAACACAATGTCAACCAATCTAGATATTCTTTACCACTATTATGCTTACTTCGCAAAGTTATATCCCTGATCTAACACAACAATGCAATAACAGTATAACAGATAGCAATTAACGCAACATCAACCACAAATACAATAAGATATATGTGGTTCACCCTCTCTATAGGGCTACATCCACGGAACTATGTTTCTTGATATATTGGATGAAAACATACAGCTCTATCTACGCACTTAGTTGCAGATCTCTCTCTCTTTCTCTCTTTCTCTTCCCTCCCTGCACACCCAGCTGCAGGGTTGTTCTTCGCACCCAAATGAAGATCCAGAATACAGGCTCAATATTTCTCTCAACAACAGTAATAATGAACAACAACAATCATAGTATCAACCAACCCACCCCATCCCAGGTCTTTTAGACCTTTATTTATACATTACATGGAAAAAGTCTAGGTATCAAAACCCTAGATCCAAAACCCTAGTTATCAAAACCCTAGGTCCACTTGAACCATGTTTCCAAGGCTTCGTCAGCTTGTCCTTCCTCCTTTTCCACGAGGTGCTCCAAAGCACTCGTTGATATTTGTTTTTACTTGCTGAGTTGTCCATGATCCATATTCTTCAATGTTTTTCCTTTCTCGATCTTCTCTTCCAATGTTTATCTTTTCCTTTACTTTGCTCCTTCTTTTATGCTTCTTTACCCACTTCAACCCTTCCTCAGTTAATGTGCCTTCCACACAGTTCATACTTCTCCTTTCTTCCTTAATCTTTGTTTCCTTGCATACCCAAGGGCCAACAACCCTCATGTGGGAGAAAACCCAGCAAAAATTCCTTAATATAGATATCCAATACAATGCCAAGATAATAAACCAAAACACTAGAGAATATCCAACACTAAGCAATGTGCCTCTATCTTCCTTCTTCTCCCAACTGCAGCTACCAAACTTGCGCACTTGTTGAGAGAATGAGTGAGTGAGTTAATGAGGTGTTGGCTTCCTTTATTTATACAAGCAGGCATGTGCTTGAAAGGTGTCTCTTCACTAGGTAGGGATGACTTTTCTTCTTAGTGGTTAAAACCACATTAATTAGGCCTAGGGGGTGACTTCTCAATTTGCATAATATATAGGGTTTGACCAATCCACAAAAGGGGATTTGGCCAAGTACAAATCCCAACATGATCCACAAAAGGGGATTGATCAGATGAATAATAACTCAATAATAAATAGAATACTCTTTACAATTACAATATTTCAACACTCCCCCTTAGCAAGAAGGGTATTCTAAAACATCATCAAGAGAGAGAGAGAGAGGGTAGCAACATCAACAACATCTGGAACATTGACTCACATATCTATAAATCATCGAAAGTTTTTCTCATCATCAATATCATCATCCACAACAAGGAGTTGGAATGGCATCATCATCATCTACATCAACATGGATTAGTATAACACTAATACATCATCATCATCAATAACAATAGAAGGCTAATACAATATCAACAACAACAACATCACAACATGAAGGTTGGAGCATCAACAACATCAGCACTAGGCTGGAAATCTTCAGCATGAAGTTGGCGTCTCAACAACATCAGCATGAAGCAGGAAATATTCAGCACAAAGATGACATCTCAATGATCCAGGTGGATATCTATGGCCACCCACCTTTTCCAACTCGCTCAAAATAGTTTTCTGGCAATTTTGGCAATTTAGTATTTTTAGTAGTTTTTAACTTTCGTGACCATTTTGAGGTCCCAAATGAAGGTTTTTCAGGATTGAGCTTCTCATTGATATCTGAATGCTCCAACTAATCCCCCAAAATGAATCTCCTCAATGATACCTTTCCAACGAGCTATCGTGCACCCCAAACAGAGATCGTATGCCAAAGTTACGCCCCCAGGAAGTTGATACACCAAACTACCCAAAATGGGGTCCACAAAACTGTTGGATTTTCATCTTCCGGAGTTAGGTTTTTGGATTTTATTTATGATAAAAATGCCTTTGGAGACTCATTTTAAGATCATATTGCGAATGCGAGTATCCATCACATCTCTTCTCAGAGATAAGTTGCCACCATTCTAGCGAGTCATTCACTCTATATTTTTACAGTCTTTGTACATTTTCGCTCATTAATAGAAATTGTATTACTGTATATCTGCATTTATGGTTGCATCTCTGATACATTTACGTGATATTATTGGATATCTGAGATATCTATGTATATTTTTTTATTATATCTCCTCTCTCATTTCATGCTAAAAATAATCCGAATCACTCAACAACATCAGGATGAAACTGGAAATCTTCAGCAAGAGGATGGCATCTCAACAACATCTACATGAAGCTGGAAATATTCAGCATGAGGCTGGCATCTCAACAACATCAACATGAATCTGGAAATCTTCAGCACGAGGCTGGCATCACAACAAGATCAACACAAAGCTGGAAATCTTCAGCACTAGGCTGGCATCACAACAACATCAGCACAAAGCTAGAAATCTTCAGCACTAGGCTGGCATCACAACAACATCAACACAAAGCTGGAAATATTCACCACGAGGTTGGCATATCAACAACATCAACACAAAGCTATAAATCTTTAGCACTAGGTTGGCATCACAACACTACTCCCCCTTTCGAGGGAGGTCCTTTCACACTACACCAAACTTGTCTCGAAAGTGCTTAAAATTTACATGAGACAGAGGCTTGGTCAACACATCAACAACATGTTCATTTGTGCCAATGATAATGGAGGTTTATGGCTCTTCTTTGCACCATATCACGAATGAAGTGATATCGGATCTCTATTTGCTTCGACTCATCATGGAACACACCATCTTTATAAAACTATGGTTATCACATAGGATCATGGTGGCTTCCATCTCCAGATCAAATAGATCTTTCAACAACATCCGAAACCATATGGCTTCACCACTGGCGAAACATGCTGCAATCTATTTCGCTTATGTCATGCTGAGAGAAATACTTGATTTCTTCCTACTCTTCCATGAGATCATGGCTCAACCCAGACTGAAACAACATCTTGAGGTGCTCTTTCTATTAGAGACACTTCCAGCCCAATCTGAATCAGTATAACCACTCATTCTGAATTCATGATCTCTAGTATAATAGAGAAAAAAACCCAATGTACCCTTAAGGTATCTCATCACATGTTTTGCATCATCAAGGTGAACATGTCTGGGTTCTACCAGATACTAACACAAGAAAAAACATATATCTTGCATGGTATCTGTCAGATACATTATCGAAGCAATAATCTGACTGTACAACATAGCATCAACCAATTCTGACGAAGTATTAACCAAGAGCTTCAACTTTTCTTCCATGGGTTTATTCATGGATTTGCATTCCAACATATCAAACTTTATCATTATTTCAACTGCATACTTTCCTTGGTTGAGGAAGATATTCTCTGGGCTCTGCCAAACTTCGAGACCTAAGACATAATGCATTAGGTCTTTCATAAAAATTTGTAATGAGCTTCTTCTGCAATCTGTGATGATCTTTTCTTCATCTTGTCAAGAATACATCATCTACATATAGAAGCAACATCACTAGCTCATCATTCATAACCTTGAAGTAAAGGTTAGAATCAATTTTACTCTTGGTAAATCCCAAACTCTTCAAAAAACTATCAATATTGCCACACCAAGCTCTTGGAGTTTGCTTCAATTTCCAGACATGAGTCTTTATGTCTTCAGCTTCAAATAAAAATTTCACATCACTTTGTACCAATCTAGTACACTTTCTCAGTTGCAACTCAATCTACACAATCATGTGCTAGCTCTATGTGCTTTCTGCAAAGCACTATCTATCTCATTGTCTGGGAGTATGTCCTCTACTCTCTTTGAAATTGTTCCTCTGGAAGTGGGACTCTGCACCTACAGTTTCTCTGAAGTTGAGAATGTTTGCTCCATTCTCACTGTGACTGTTTAAATCTAAAAGTAACTCCTGTTACTTCATCACGACAACAAATTCATCTGAAACTGAGAGTGGCTCAATAACTTATACTGAAGGTATCTCTTCTTCTTTCATGGAGGTAACTCTATCTTTTATTGTAGTCATGTCTCCATGACCCAGCTAATGTATTGCACCAACCGCCACTCAATTTTAAATATGGGGATTTCTCCCCCTTCATATCATACTATATATAAATCATGGTTGTTCTGCTTGTCATCATGAATACTGGAACTATTTCTTAAATTATTGGAGTAAGTGTCTTGTCATAGTATTCTCCCTCTTGCTGGGAGAATATTTTGGACACTCATTAGGATTTGTACATCTGCAACATGCTTGATCTGTTAGATCAATCTTGGAAGTTAATACTGAATTCTCTTCTAGTCTCATGGAAAAATCCATATTCTAGTATTTGTGACTGGCTTCCTTCTCTGTCACTGAAACAAGGGAATCTTCCCAGGATATTTCATATATTCTAGAAGCTTCTAAAGCTATGATCTAGTCTTCTCATGGCATCTATCTCCCATTCTTGGAAGTTGTTTCTTTATATGATCCTTTCTGAGATTAGGCTTACTCTTTATTTCTTCTGAGTCTACAAGGACTTCATCATCTCTTATGGGGTATAATTGGCGTTGAATACCAAGTATAAATATAAATAGATGAGTCAGACTTCAAGTGAATTATGCTTCATGTCAAGGTGGGTTCATTATCCTTTGAACAAGTCTATTGTGAGTTCTTGTTCTAATGTTCAGTCATCTTTGAAGCCTTCTTCTCTTTACAATCAATCTCCATATGAGATACTCTAGATCTCAAAAGATAATTTCTTCTTCATCTTCTTTGGTACATGAATGTATATGGTCATGTACATAGTCTACTTCATATCTCATTTAACTTGTTTCCTTCTGCAACCTTCATTATAGCTTCCTCAGGGTTATCACATGTGACCTGAAAGAAGGTCAACAAAACAACAAGCAAGAATAATACTCTTTTGATAATAGTAAATAAAACAATATCACGAATAATCGTCACATTAGATTCTTTAGGGCTGTCACTTGTGACCTACTTGAAACACAGATCAAAAGTAAGAGACACAATACAAAATAAGATCAACACTCTTCTAGTGTTGTGATCAAACATTCATCCATGGTAACCTGGAACCAACACAAGAAGTTTCTCCTAGAGAAGATGTTAGTTGTATATGGTAAATGATTACATTAAGCATTTATCTCAATATGCTCGTATGCTACTAAGTATAATACTTTTCAAAGACTGCTACCTCAATTATAGTTCTTACTTGTAAAGGGGTAGTTATCAACTTGTCATGTGCAACTTTGAATCTTATCAACTTAATTAATCAAACCTGGAACCCGGAGTTTTGTCCTCAAGAATGAGTGTGTTTCTTTTCTTTCAAGTCTCCTTCACTCAAGATGATAAGTGCGTTCTTCAACCTGCCTTCTATACTAAGACAATATGTTATCTTGAAAAAAATATAAGTTAGAGAATAAGATCTATAAACTCAACTTTAATTAGCCTTGATAATTTTGACCAATGGTTAGTATGATTTCAACATACCACATAGATGTTCATAAGGTCAAAAATAATGCCATAACAAATAGATACATATCAAGATAATCAATCCTAGGGTGCATTAGTCTTCTGAGTATGTTGGATCTAAGATACTTCTGGATCTATGATAGGATATCCTTTCTCTTGCAAGTACCCCTTAGAATAATATAGTTGAAACATATGTAAGTACATACCTCTGATAGTATCGGCGGGTGGTGGTACCATCCGGTAGAAGCGGTGATAGGTAACAAACCTTCAAAACTTCAAAGGTGTTTAAACTTTAAGGTTGGCCAACACTTTACAAAATCTTTCACTGCAACTACAACTGCAGTTGTAACTGCAACTCATACTGCAACTGGTACTTTAACTGTAACTTTAGGGTTTTATGAGAAAACCCTATTTTTTCAAACTTCAAATTTTGAAATTTTGATCTAGGGGCTAGATGCGTTGAGTTGAGGCGAGTAAGTTGGTGCAGTCAGATTTATGAAAATCCAAATTTTACCCCTTGAAACTGAGCTTGCAGAAATCTGGACGGGTACTTCTGGTACTAGTTCTACTTTCCTGATTTTTCTCATTTTCTGGTTTTCTAGTACCAGTCAAAAACTAGGGTTTGAATTTTCAGAGGCTTTGTCCACTGAAAAGGTGCGCTCAATCTTCCGAAAGATTCAGTTGGGTAGGGTGCACTTTTCTAGATGGTTTTTAGGAAAACAATCCTCTCCAACAAAAAGCCCTAATTTTCTTGTACGACAGCAATGACATTTTTTCTTATCCAGTGAAAGGTGCTCTCTTCAGCTTAGCTTCGATACCATGTTAATTTTTGAGCTATTATTATTTTTCTTTTCAATTTACTACATAACAATAGCATAGGTAGGCTCACTGAGAGAAACACAATCACAAGATACACAACATTTATCCTGGGAAACCCTCATGGGGGAGAAAACCCAGCAAAACTTTCTTAATATAGATAGCCAATACAATGCCAAGAAAATAAAGAAAAACACTAGAGAATATCCAACATTGAGCAATGTGCCTCTCTCTTCCTTATTCTCCCAACTACAGCTACCAAACTTGAACACTTTTTGAGTGAATGAGTGAGTCAGTTAATGAGGCGATGGCTTCCTTTATTTATACAAGCTGGTAGGCGCTGGAAAGGTGTCCCTTCACTAGGCAAGGTCGACTTGTCTTCTTAGTGGTTAAAACCACTTTAATTAGGCCTGGGGGTCGACTTCTCAATTTGCATAATATATTTAGGTTTTGACCAATCCACAAAAGGGGATTTGGTCAAGTAAAAATCCCATGATAAATCCACAAAAGGGGATTGATCAGATGAATAATAACTCAATAATAAATAGAATACTCTTTGCAGTTACAATATTTCAACATCTGCAAGTTTCCTTGTGTCTATTATTCTTCCTCTATTTGCAACTTCTCCCCCTTTGGCATCGATGGAAAAAGGGTTTCTCCCCCTAAGCTCGTGCTTCCCTTTACTAATGAGATGAGAGAGATATCACTCCCATACAAAAAAATTCTCCTTTGACTTCATCGAGAACGTATACATTGCCCGGGGTTCTATTTGCATTTTCCACTAGTCTTCTTGAACATCCATTCCTTATCTCACATCCTTTAGAATTAAATGTGAGGTTGTAACCTTGATCACACATTTGAATGACACTTAGAAGATTGTGTTTTAACCCTTCAACAGACAAGACCTTCAGTTTTTTATTATTTCCATTATCGAGACTAACAATACATTTTCCAACTATTCTTGCAAAAGCATTATCTCCAAAGGTAACGTTGTCTCCTTTTTCTTCTTTTAGGATGCAAAATTTGTTCTTATCCCCTATCATGTGTTTTGAACATCCACTATCAATGTACCATTGGATTTCTTTGTATCGAGTATACATTGCAAGTCCACATTCTTCCTTCTTTGGTTCTTCTTGTTTCCCTTTAATTACAACCCTCAACACTCATTTTGAACATGATAGATTTAGGTGTCCCTGATGATGGGTGGAATGTCCACTTGAAACATTGGATGTTTCAAAACCTCATACACAGTTTTTATCCAAAAAAATTACTCACAAAACTAAGAATATTATCTAAGATTTCACTACTTTTCCAAAATTCAAGCTTCTATTCAATTGATCAATTATTTTCTCTAGTTCCTTTCTTAAGGAAACTATTTCAGCTTCTAGATGTTGATGTTTGGAAAACATCGTGAAGACATTCTCTTAGAATAATAATTAATAATATAATTATTGATTATTAAATCTCATATATAATAATTAAATGATAATAATAAATAATTATTGATTATTCAAGGGATGCATCTTTTCATGGATGATCCCCATATGTTCCCTATATATGGAACACTCATCATTGTAATAATATATCGATATATCTCATATGAAGAAAAACAAAATGGTATCAGAGTGGGATTGGGCTAGACTCCCTCACGGGAGGGCCCAGGAAAATGAGAGAGCTAACTTACGTTTTGTTACACATAAGCATATTCCTTCAATTATTGATGTGGAATTTTAATCATCTTTGAAAAATCAACAGGCCTCCCATATTGAAATATTAATTTGGCCCATAAGAAATATGTAATGCAAGAAAACAAAAGGAGAAGGTGGAAAAGTTGATAGTTAACAAGAGAAGAATCAAAGCAAGGAGAAAAAGAGTAAGAAAGAAGGATGGAGGAGCTTCATCGCTTAATGGCAGCCTCGCTTGCACCTATTTCTGGGAACACCTTTGAGAGAGCCATCCAAGATGCCTCTAAGATATTGGAGAAGAAATCCCACCTCCAAGACACCTCAGAGCGATTTTAAAAGCGAACCCTCCTTCAATTTCATGATGAATTCATCCATCAATTAAGGAAGGTCAGAGCAGGATAGATTTTTCTTCTACTATCGTCTTCCACAGATCCTAGAGCCAATGATAGTGCAAGCTTCTTCAGTTACTATGGAAAGGTTGAACTCCATTTTATTCACCGAATTGTTGGCTAGGGAAGTCCACCATGGTCGGGTGGTCTATGGCACACTATGCGCGGAGGTGTATAGGATGTGCGCTATCACTACTTTTCTTGAGGATAATAATGGTCTTGCCATCAAGTTGGAAACTTATAATGCAACTCCCTTCTAGATAGACATCAAGAAGCTTTACCCTATGGGTACCAAGGTGGCTGTCAAGGATCCCTATTTCAAGATCGCCAACAACAGTGCTCTCACCATCCATGTGGATAACCCTGCCAATGTTGTGAAGATCATGACTCACAAGGGGAAGTCGACAGAGAGCCTGCTCCATCTGGATGTGGAAGATGTGTGAAAAAAAAAGGCAACAGGTGCTTCAGAGAACAAAATTGGGACACAATAGCTGAGCATTATACGAAATGCATTGACGCCTCTCTCCTTCAGCTTTAGGAGAGCTCCTCCAATGGTAATAATAATATCATTGACTTCCTTCTACATGCTTATTCCAACAAAGGAGAAGTACATAGCAGCTAGTGTGGTAGTCCGTGAAGTAGTATGGCTTCGAAAGCTCCTTGTAGATTCATTTGGTCAGATGCTTGAGCCTACATTGATTCACTATGACAATCAAACTTGCATGAGACTATTAGTAGATTCAGTTTCTCATTACAACAGTGACTATAGTAGACATTGGGAAGCAAGGGTCATTATTCTTGATACATGAACCCTTAATTCTTTGAAGGACCATTTTCCCTGGTACGAGATCCCGAAAGATGTATTATTGTATTTGAGCCACTTTTATTGGTACGAGTGCTCAATATTGTTATGCATGTCATCGATATTGGCAGTGTGTAAGCAATGAAAAAAAAAATCATTCCCCTTGGTCTTCTCTCTTTCTAGTACAATGTCCAAAAGGGGGACCTGATTAGTGGATAATGAGATCGCATGGCAGGTAGCATGATCTATTTTTGAAGTCAAGACTCAAGGGGCGTCATATATCTCATGAAAAGAATTAGACATGGAGGGAAAGACCTTCCAAACATGATGCCATGGAGTGACATCACCAGAAATGATGCTCATAAAAAAGTAGTCTCTATGAGCAATATACCTCCCAGGAAAGGACCATGCCAAATAGTAGATACATTTTCAGTGACCATGAACGCAAGCTATGGTGACAGACCCTATGATGGAGGAAGGCATAGTATGAGAATCAAAGAGATAAATTATAGCAATCTTGGTACATGAGTCGAGCCATGAGATGTTGAGGGAGTAGGCATGGCAGTAGTTCCAGTGTATGTATAGGCCCAAAGAGTAAGGAGGTACTACATCCATAGGGAGAAGAGATTGAGTCACCTCTAGAGAAGGAGGAAGAGCTACCTTTAGTGTTAGAGGGAGAATATACAAAGGAGGAGTCACCTCCAGCTCTAGAGGGAGCAGTTATTGAGATACTCTCAATTCCAGATAGAGCAGTTGTAGAGGAAGCAATTGTAGAGAGAGAGTGGAGGATCCAGTTCCACATAGAGCAAGCCCAGAGGAGGGAAGTTGTTGAAAGAGTAGAGAAGTTACTCTCAGTGTCAGTGTTTAGCAGTTACAGATTCCCAGAGGGAAAGTCTGTAGTGAATTCCAAGTGGATCTATAAGATGAAACACACATCTGACGAGAGTATCGAGAATCACAAAGTGAGATTTTTTTCCAGAGGATTCTCTCAGGTGGAGGGAATAGATTATGAGGAGACATTTGCTTATTTTCCTAGAGACACTTCTATCTGAATGATTATTTACCTTGAAAAATCCATAGGTTGGAGACTACATTAGATGGATGCAAAGAAAACCTTTCCCAATGGAGAGATTGAGGAACAAGTGTACATTGAGCAACCATATGGTTTTGTGATACATGAGAAGGAGTCTCATGTGTGCAGGTTAAAGAAGGCCTTATATGGACTCAAGAAGCCACCTCAAGCTTGGTATGCGAGGATTTATGGACACCTGATGATATTTTGGGCTTCAACAAAAGTGTAGTTGATCCTAGCCTATACTACAACAATGTTAATGGTCAGTCCATGATTTTGGTCCTCTACGTTGATGATTTATTCCTCACCGGTACAAAGATCCTTATTGTTGAATGCAAGTGTGCATTGGCCTCTAAGTTTGAAATGAAGGACCTTGGTATGATGCACTACTTCTTGGGACTAGAGGTGTGGCATGGAACTGATGAGATCTTCCTGAGTCATGGGAAATACACAGTTGAGATATTGAAGAAGTTAGGGATGTTGAACTTGACACTCATGGCTACACCAATGATGATGAATCTGAAAAAACTAAGTGTGTCTTCTTCCGATTCTCACAAAATTCATCTGACTCTGTACAGACAACTGATTGGATCATTGATGTATCTAGTTAACACCAGACCAAATATTTGTTATGCAGTGAGTTCACTTACCCAATTTATGAGTCAGCCGAGATAGACACATTGGATTGTTGCGAAGCATGTGTTGAGATACCTGCAAAGCATAGTTGGACATGGTCTGAGATATACTTCAGGTATTGATATGATATGGAAGGAATATATTGACTCTAATTGGGCAGGGAGAGAAGTGGATAGAAAGAGCACCTTCAAGTGTTGCTTCACTTTGGGATCTTCCATGGTTTCCTGGTGTAGCAAGAAACAAACTTGTGTGGCTTTGATCACAGCAAAAGCAGATTACATTGCATTACATATGTCATTCCATGAAGCAGTTTGGCTTCGAAATCTCCTTGTAGATTTATCCGAGCATGTGTTGGATTCCACCATTATTCATTATGGTATCCAAAGTTGTGTGAAGATCTCAGAGAATCTAGTGTTTCATGAAAAATCGAACCACATTGAGATTAAGTACCATTACATTTGATACATGGTGTAGAGGAAGGAAGTACTGGTGTTGTACCTTCCTACATATGAGCAGGTTGTTGATGTTCTTATCAAACTAGGATGAAGTTCAAGTACTTCTGTGACAAACTTGGCATGGCAGAGAATTCCTCCCTCGCTGAGAGGGAGTGCTGATGTTTGCATCTTCCTGAGATAGTCTCTAGATCGTACTCCTTTGTGACTGAGTTGAGTTGATCTGTGATGACACATATCCAAGAAGGGATAAGTGGGGCACTTATCCAAGAAAGGATAAGTGTGTTTGGGCTTATAGCCTAATGTCTCTTGTGGAGAGAACATGAGGACATGTCCCATGTGGAGAGCACATGAGGACACATCCCATGTGGGGAGCACATGAGGACATGCCAAGGGAGTTGACCCTTGATGTCACACACTATGGGAGTTGACCCTAGTGTTTCTAGAGGGTGTAGCCTCTAGAAGTCCACATGGGAGTGCCATGTGTGACAAACATTCTCCAGATCATACTCCTCTGTGAATTGAGTTGAGTTGATCTTTGAGAAGAGTTATTCGAGAAGGGATAAGTGGGACACTTTTCTGAGAAGGGATAAGTGCATTTGGGCTTATAGCTCAACGTCCCTTGTGGAGAGCATATGAGGACATGTCAAGGGAGTTGACCTTGACGTCACACACTATGGGGAGTTGACCCTAAGTGTTCCTAGAGGGAGTAGCCTCTAGAAGTTTACATGGGAGTGCCATGTGTGACAAAACTTTTGCTACTATAGTGGTTTTGTACCACTGTCAGAGACTGTGTGTCTCTTGAAAGTAGTTGTGTACTACTATGGAAAGATACATCCCTAGCTAAGAGGGAGTGTTGATGTTTCAACATCATGCGGACCTTCTCCTAGATTGGGCTACAGACAAAGGCAAATAGGATACATTTATCATAAAGGTGCACTTGTGGTAAATGGGCCCAGACGTAGTCCTTACTTGATCATGGCAAGGAATAATATGGACTTGAGGTGCTTGAAGTACTTTCCACATGTCAGATAGCATCAGGCTAACAGTCACTCACATGTGTGTACTTGTAGTGAAATATCTTGGTGTGGCATTTGTCTTAGTCATGGTGATTTGACAAGGAATGATAAACAATCAAGATGCTATATGCTATTACATGTGGACCCAAGTGAGATTGATTTTAGAGA
>JASDQU010220383.1:2282-14165 GCA_032191745.1 Picea mariana
TTCCTTAGAACCAAGCCACTTTCATGCATTATTATAATGCATTACCTTCCCCTTATTGTCATAGGCTTCTAGAAAAATCAATTGATAACCTTGGTTCCGCTCTACACACTTGTTTAGAGTATGAAGACCAACTTAAAAGAACATGTCTTCCTTCGGGAGACTCAGTTAAACAGACAGACATGTCTGCCCTCTTACAGCTTGTACAAGACATGAATAATCAAATGATAGTGTATGAGCGGAAAGGAAATGTCTCCTCTCTTACCCTTGAAGCTTCATCTTCTTATGAACCCCGTTTTATAAATACAAATAAAAAACAAATTCAGCCTAAATCTATCATGCCTCATAGTTGGTGTAATGTTTGTGAGGAACAACATGAGGAAAGTACATGTGAGGTAAGGAATAGTGCCAGAGATAAAATATTTGGTAAGACACCTGAAACAACCATTGTTGTCCTAGATTTCACAAATCCAGAAGATGTCATGATCATAAATACTAGGAATAAATCTTATGTTCCCAAAGCAAATATGATCCTCCTCGCACTTCTTCTAGCCCAAGCTCATCCTCACTAGTTTCTGCTGTTCAGGTTCCTAAGACTCCTGACATTCAAGGAACCACCTCCCCACTCCCATATTCCAAATAAAATATCCTAAATCAATTGGCCAACATTAAAGCAAATGCAACCCTTCTGGACATGTTTTTTGTCCCTAAACAATAGAAACATCTAAAAAATTTCATGGAAGGAAAAGATTTTGTTGTATTCAACCTCTATAAAGAGATAGATGAAGAGGATTTGTTTGTAAATAAAGTAGGTGTACATAACTTTAGACGCCCTATAAAAAAAACCCCGTTTTATATTTCTATAAAAATTATGGATAAGATTTCCCATTGTTGCCTAATTGACGACGGTTCAGACCCAAGTGTAATGTCGAATATTATTATGGAAGAGCTAGGATTTTCATGTACAAATGAAAACACTAGAAACATGCTCTCTTATAATAGTCTACAACAAATTACCATAGGTGAAATCAAAGACGTGACCTTGGTTTTTCGCGCGCACCCTGAAATAAGGACAACCCTTAATATTCAAGTAATCGATATGCCAGTGAGTAACTACTTGATCATCTTAGGAAGAGATTGGAAAGATTTGACAGGTCGATACCTCTCACTCGATAGGACACACTTATCCATTCCTCGAAATGGTAAAAACATCATAGTCCTAAGATAAGGGAGAATTTCACCTTACATAGAAAGTGTCCCACAACCTAATGTGAATGAAGTCAAGGAAGACATAGGAGTGTATTCCATCTTTTCTAATGATTAAAACATTACCTTGGAACAAATCGACTTAGACGAAGGGATGTGGCATATGAACTTTGATGGTTCATGCTCTAGCGAAGGAAACATAGCTGGTATTATCTTGTACTCTCTTGTGGGTAAAATTCATAACTTTTCCTATAGGTTAGAGTTTGCTTCCATAAACAATGTCACTAAATTTGAAGCTTTATTTTTAGGCATTGAAAATTCCTATAATATGGGTTGTGGTCACCTTACAGTTTTTGGGGATTCTAAACTTGTTGTAAACCTTGTATGTAAGATATACTCTCCTAGCAACAAGTTAATGAAACGCTACACCCAAACGGTTTGGGAACTTATCTCAAACTTACTAGATTTTAACATCACTCAGGTTAAAAGGGAATTGAACTCAATAGTTGACCAATTAGCTATTTTTGTAGCCTATCCTACTCGGAAACTTCTACCAAAAAGACCCGATTGCACCTTTCAATCTTTGTATTGTCCACACATCCATGACAATATAGAGTCATGGAAGGTCTTCCCTAGTGATGAGAGAATCTGTGATTTCATTCAAAATGAACCTTATAATCCTAAGGGAATTATATCAATGGAAGATAACAAGACTCCTAAAGGCTTGAATCCTCTAGAAAGTTGATTTTCATCAAGTGATGTAGGCAACAAAGAGAAACATAAAGAAGAGGAGTTGAAAAGGAAAGTGGGTGAAACAATTTCTTTGAAGATTAGAACACCCGAGTCTCCAAAGAATTTTAAAATAGGTGCCCCATGTTTTGATGAAGAGAAATTGAAGTTCACTAGGATGCTTAGCGAATTTCAAGATGTTTTTTCTTGGTCTTATGAGGATCTTCATGGTTTTGATACTTCACTTATACAACATGTTATTCCTATCAAGGAGCGCATAAAACCAGATAAGAAAAAACAAAGACCCATTAACCCTGCACTGGAAGAAACTATTCAAAAGGAGTTGGAAAAACTCTTGAAGGTTGGGATCATTTTTTCGGTTAAGTATTCTAAGTGGGTTTCCAATTTGGTTCTCATTCTGAAAACAACTGGTCAAATCAAATTATTGCGTAGATTTTTGTGCATTAAATCAGGCTAGTATAAAAGATCACTTTCCTCTCCCAAATATGGAAATGATTTTGTAGCAAGTTGCAGGGTCACAGATGATGTCCTTACTTGACGTTTTTTTTGGTTACAATCAAATCAAGGGAAAAAGGGCAGATAAATACAAAACCACTTTTATTACTCGTTGGGGCACTTTTTCTTATGAACATATTCCTTTTGGCTTATNAAACTGATCAGATCATTTTGGTCATCTTAAAAAAGTTCTCATGCGATGCAAAAAAATTGGAATTTCTCTAAATCCTTCTAAGTCTATTTTTTCAGTGTTACCAAGGGAAAGATCATTGGACACATTGTCTCTGATTCAGGAATAAGAATTGATCCTGAAAGGATTGTTGCTATCCTAAATCTTCCTGCTCCCACTTCCAAGAAAGAGGTTCAAGATTTTATGGGTGTTATTAACTTTGTCCGTAGGTTTGTTCCTGATTTTCCTGTAATGGTCAAGCCAATTCATAATATGCTTAAGTAAGATCATTCCTTTTATTGGATAGATGATGTCGAAAATGCTTTTGTAGGGATCAAGAAAGAAATGAGTTCCACACGGGTTTTGGTGAAGCCGGATTTTGAGAAGGAATTTATTATATATACTAATTCCATAGAGGAAGCAATTTCTGCTATCCTCATGCAAGGTGATTACCAAGGTAATGAAAAAATAGTGGTTTACATGAGTCAAAGCTTGTCTGATGATGAGTTTAAATATTCTTTTATTGAAAAACATGCTTTCGCTCTTGTTAAAGCTGTTGAAAATTTTTGCCACTTCATCTTAGGTAAGGACCCGATGGTAAAATTCCCTTTACCCTCTGTCAAGTTTTTGCTCTCACAGACTTATCTTTTAGGGAAGATTTCACATTGGCTTGCCAAGATCTAGGAGCATGATTTAACTATTGTGACTTATAACACCATCAAGGGACATGACTTATCCCTTTAGACTTAGCCCTTCACTTAGCTCAGCATCCTGAAACTAGTGAAGAAATTGATGAACATGGTAGTTCTCTATCAACACTATTCTACATTCATAATCAAATCTCTTCTATGTCTGAACATCCTTGGTATAAAAAATTGGTTTACTATTTGCAAAATCAAAGATGTCCAGATAACTTAGACACTCATCAAATAAGAAGGCTCTTTATTGAATCTTCCAGATACGTCATTATAGGAGACTTCCTGTTTAGAATATATGTCGATGGCATGTTGCTTTGTTGTGTAAACAATGAGGAATCACAAAAACTGTTGCAAGAAATGCACGGTTCCTCAAATTTTGTTATTCATGTAGGAGGTAATTTTTCTGCTAAAACCACTGCTTTTAGGATTATCAGAAAAGGATACTATTGGCCTTCAATCTTTCATGATTCTTATGTTTTTTCTAGATCTTGTAACAAGTGCCAAAACTTTGTTGGGAAAGAATGTCTTTCAGCCATGGTGTTACAACCTGTCCTCCCATACTTTCCTTTTTCAAAATGGGGGTTGGAATTTATTGGTCCTATTAATCCTCTATCTTCATTAGGACAAGTCTTTATCTTGACAGCCACAAACTATTTTACAAAATGGACTGAAGTTGTCCCGCTTAACCATTCGACAGTTGAGCAGGTGATTTCTTTCTTTGAAAATAATATATTTTCCATATTTTGTCTTCCTTTGGATATTATTACAGACAATGGTCCCGCTTTTATTTCTGCTAAGTTGATCCAATTTTTATCTAAGTTGGGGGTTAAACATCTTACCTCATCATCTTATTACCCAAGGAAATGGGCATGCCAAGTCCACCAATAAGAATCTGGTGAGAATTATCAAAAGGCTCATCGAAGATAAGCTTCGATAATGGCACAATCTCCTCACCTATCCCCTTTGGGAAGATCGAACTACCACCAAGGTGAGCACTGGTTGCACTCATTTCTATCTTGTTAATGGTCAAGAATCCATTCTTCCTACTGAGCTAGAACTTTCCTCCTTAAGTTTAATGCTATAGGTCGAAGAATTAAATTCTTCTGATGTTTCTCAAAGAATGAATGAACTCCTGGATTTAGAGGAGCAAAGGACGTTTTCCTTAGGTAATATAAAGAGAAGACATCAATTTGTTAAAAAATATTTCAACAAGAGTGTCAAATCTGTCAAATTTATAGTCGATGAGAATGTATTGTTGTGGGATTTAGCTCATGCTATTAGAGGAAGACATTCAAAGTTTCAAAAATTATGGTTGGGTCCTTCGAAGATCGCTTTTGTCCTGGGTGCAAATTCTTATATTCTAAAGGATTTACAGGAGCGATTGTTTTCCTACAGCACTAACAAATCCAACTTAAAACATTACATGGAACCAACTTGAAGGGTTTAACATTGTTTGGATTCTTTCTGTGTTTTAGTAGTTTTTTATTTCCCCTTTCATTTTAGTAGTTTTCTTTCTTTGTTATTTTCATTTTCTGTCATTTCATTTCTTCTCATTTCAATTTTGTTGTTTCATTTCTGTTATGCCATTTCTTGCTTTTTGTTCTTTTGACTTCAATTTTTGTCAAAAATAAAATGTTGGATCATTTTTTCCATAGTGACACTTATGTAGAGCATTATAAATCAATAAAAATCAACATTACATGGCTGTTATGATGTTCCCCCTGAAGGCATCATTGAATTTTTTATCTGCTTTCACTGTTGTTTTATGAGATAGTTGGTTTTATCCTGCTTCTTCTTTCTGTTTCTTCATCCATTTCGAGATTCAAAAGAGCAAGTTCATAAAAAAATTCTCCTTGAAGTCAAGAGAAAATTTTAGTTGAATGATTATGCTTACAGGGATAAATGCCCTCATACTTAACATTTTCCATGAGTTATTCCCAAATTCCTGGTCATTTTTCCATTAAATCCACTCACTTCCCCCTTGTTGCATAATCATTCTAATTTTTATCTTCTTGATTTGATGTTACTTGGTCTACAAAACTAGACATTTTGAATTTTTAATCTGTTGGAAACATATTTCCCTGTGGATTCGCCAGTTTGTTGACGATTAAAATCATAAACATGAATTTCGCCCACAAAGTATTGCTAAATCCCTATTATTTAACTTTTCTAATAATATAATAATAGTAGGTGGGACCCCCTTGTAGACTAGAGGCGCAAGGATATACGTATTATACATGTTTTGTTGTTGTTTTGATGTTGCCTACACAGTCCTACATGGTTGACAATGTAGTCTTGGTTTCATTTTGACATGGTAACAGGTGGATGAAGCATTTTTGTGGAATGCTTTTTGCGATCCAAAACATTTTTTTATGGTTATGAGGAACATGTATTTATAGTTGTTATGATTTAACCATGTCACTAATCATTGTGATCGATTATCTATACACATATATATAAGAGATATTTTATTGATAAATAATCAAAACAAAAAAAGAAAAACCTATGAAAAAAATCCAAAAGGGAAAGACGCTATGTTTGAGCTATGATAAAGGGTTATATGCAAATCCGAATGGAAAAGTAAAAGGATGTTAGTATTAGTCCTAATTATTATGTTATGGTTGGTTAGTGGGGTATGAAAATTTCATTAGATTTGAATGGGGCCCATATAGAATTATGTATTATGGTATAGAATTTTGGCAAGGGTTAACGTGTAAATGATATTGGGTGGCACATTTGCAAGATCTATTGTCACAGATTTCAAATGGTTGGCATTGAATACATGGTTTAATTGATTGGTGAATGTTGGGTTGTCTCGTACTTCGATTTTAATAGGCTAGGTGATGGAAGTGACGTGCATTTACTACACGTCACTCCATACTTCCTCTATCAGTCGTCACCCTAGCATTGTTCATTTGTTGCATTTTTCGATGTGTTGGTTGTGAAGCTCTGCATTTTAGTCTCTTGGAAGGAGGAAGGCTCAGCCAACTTGCCATTTTAAGCGTTTTTTTCCATGTATGATTCTTTTTTTCTCCATTCATGAATTATTCTCTCTTGTATGAACAAATAATGGCTCAATGATGCCTCGATTCTGTGTGTTCCTAAGAATTTTGACTATGAAAATGTATGTTATATCTCTCTATGATGACTGTAAAATGTTTTAGACTGCAAGAAAAGGAATTGTTTTTTTTGTTAACTTGTGCATTGATTGGTTGCTCGGTCAGTTTAATATCATGATGGGTCTCTGTGGAATAATAATGAATGTGGCGAATATGAATCTGTGTTGATGAATAGAGGGTTTCATTTTGTTTTTTACTGTCCGTTATTTTTTTTCCTCATAGTCATGATTGTAACCCTTACCCAGTCGCAGAGGGATTGCCCGCAGCTGCTGTGTTATTTATTCAAACCTTGAATCATGGTCATTTTCCCATTCTTATTGTCTTTTCACCGAAGTAATCCAAGACCCAGTATTGGGTGGCCCTAACATTAATACAAGCTTGTATGGTTGTGGTTTTATACAATTTATATCTCAGAGTTATGTCAAAAGAATGCTTGCATCTTCATTGGTGTTTTGGTCAAGTTGTTTGGCTCTTGAGTAATGGGTAGAGATGTTATATCTCTGTGTTCCTTTTAATAACTTCCACTGTTCAATTAAAATTTTCCTCTCGTCTTCAAGTGTTAAATGCATCATGTGTAATGGGTGATTATCCACTTAATTGCGCTCTCCTCGGGTGTTAAGCACTGGTCTTGTCCAGGACTTGGAGTAATAAGAAGATTGTTTTATCGTTTTCGAAGGGTTTTCTACTTGTGGTTGATAAGTCTCAGAAGACCTCCAACTTTCTTTGTTATGGTTAAAAGATGAAAGTGCTCTTGTTGTCTCCCTACATTTGATTGTGACAGACCTGATTTGATTTCCAACTGTCTTTTCCAGCACCTTCTTGGTTGTCAAATATTGGTTTATTAGTGAAATGGTTTTGGAGGTTTTTTGTTGAGTCTTTGTCTCGTCTTTATATGATAAAATTAGTTGAAAATTTTCAAATGGGAATAGGTGCTTGAATATAGTTGAGAACTGTCTTCTTTCATTATGGTTTCACACACTGTGTTTTTACCAGTGTGGTCTTGATCGATATTGGAAACAACTATGTGTTTTTGCTAGGCCCACTCAGGGTTATGGCCAATTTTAAAAACAATGTCTGTGTGTAATTGGTTCTTTTTGCTTCATATACATTATTGTATCATCGTACATACTACCAATGGTTTTAAAAGGAATTTATATCAACAGTGATAAGGGTCGGGTTTTAGGTTGATTGTTGTTTCATTGCAAGATCTTGGTGATTGATATGATGAAGAATCTGTGTAATCGGGCATATTTTGGAAGTCTGTTCAAATTTGAAAAAAGACCTGTGTATACTTTAATTAGAACTAATTATAAATTGGTTAACAATGGATGTTAATTATTATCGTGATGCATTATGGATTATCAGGGTAGATGTCGAACATATCATTGTGCATTTTCTTGATTATTTTAAAAGAAAAGAAAGAAAAGGATCAGTGATTGGTTAAACAGGACTGTTGAATGTTTTGTTATAAGTTATGATTGCATAGACTCTTTTGAATTGAGAAATTCAGGGAAAGTTAATTATTAAAGCATCAGACAGTTTGATATAAAATTGAGAAGTGAATGTTGGTGTTTTTTGGATTGATTCTAATATAGAGTTATGGTTATTGATTACTTAATTTGTTTTAGGAACAATATCCATTAATTTCCCTTTCATTCTCTCACGTTTTCTCACATTACGAATCCCCTCGCATTCCTAGATTCAATTTGCACAGCCTTTTCTTAAAATTAGATTAAAATTAACTGGAAAATTTGTATTGCAACAATTAAAAGGATGACACAGAGATGGGTTACAGTTTACATGATTTTATTATTATAACACAATTGATTGTTTAATGATTTGTTGAGCAGTAATCATGTTCTACTCCCTTTCATTTTATCAATTTTCTGCTCAATACAACCCCCTCATATATCCAAGAACCCTTATTCACCCCATGCTCATTGACAAGTATTAAACGATTTTTATGGATTGGATTGCATGGGTCTGATGTGTTGCTGAGCCAAACTTTGTTTCATATTTAAAGAGATGTCATGTATCGTTTGTGTAAGAAGCTAGGTACTAATAAAAATTGCATACAGTAATGAGATTCTTCAGTAGAGGAAGTCATCACCGAAATAACAGGGGAAGAGGGAATTGGAATAGAGGCCTGAGAAGGCCAAGATTTTCCATACATTTTGATGCAAATCCACAAGAGTTAAACCAACTCTTCCAAGCTGGATTTTTCAACTGGATTGGACAAGAGGTAGTCCAACCTAGGCCAGAAAGGACTCCCTTCCAACCCTAGCATGTCCCGAGTATCCCAGCTCCCCCTCATGTCTCATTACAACCTAGAGTCTCTGAAAATGTTAGATGGAAAGAGATTGTTCACCCAACAGTCTCCCAACATCATGGCTGGCCCAATTTGTCTCTACCTGCTCCTCCTCCACCAGTTAACCCAATTTTCCAAATTTCCCCTACACACTCACCTGTACAGTCTTCCCACGCAAGAAAGAGACTCAAAAATGAATCCCACCATACACATGATAAAGGAAAAGTTGTTGCTGCCCCCTCCTCTCCCTCAAGTGATTCATCCAAATCAGTTTCATCCCACATGCACTTGAGAGATGACTGCGCTCATGTTAGCAGTGAGATCAAGCCTAAAGGCTCCACACGGCCTAAGGCTATTTTAGAGAAATCAAATGGAGATAGAAACAACAAAGAGAAAATTGCCTCCCAAAGTGGAAAATATGATTTTCGAGTATATTTATTGATTGTTGAAAACAATTGACTGCTGAAGTTTTTGGATATGGTTTAAAATATCATTGATATTAATTTTCAAATTATGAGAATGATGATGGGATCCACAAGGAGGGATGTGTTTGATTGATTGACTAGTCATGTTTATTTTTGTTAAAAAACTAAAGGGAGTCACAAGGGGTCCCACCTACTAGTTATTATTTATTAAAGACCCTTATTATTATTATATTAATTCTTCCCCTAAACTAAAAGTTAGTTGAGTTTTAGTTAACTTAACTAAAATAAGTAGTTGAACTACTTCAACTAATTTTGATTGTTTAAAGGCAAAAAGAAAAGGAAGAACAATGAGGAATGGGAAGAGAAAGCATAATAAGAGTCCTATTATAGACAACAAGATTCAACACTGAATTACATCATTCAAACATGTGTTTTTTAGAGAGTCGAGTGGGCAGAAATCTGTGGCAAGTTGATCCAGCTTTTAAAGTTCAGTTTTTTACTTTCTTTGAGAAGTCCTTTTGTATGGTTTTCATCGGGGACATCTAAGTTTGACTTTGGTCCAAACTCCCTCAAGGATTTTTGTAAAGAGAATGATTATTTTGATTTATTGGAATGAAATAAGTGATTGTTATTCTGTCTCATTTGTGTTAATTTGTGACTTGGTATTTTTTATTTTGTCTCTACATTTACTTTTGCATCTGTTATATTCAGAAAATTATATAAAAATGATGAATTTTACAACAATCTTTTATTTATAAAAAATCAGCCTAAGCCCTTGTAACTAATACTTGTGGATTATGAAACAATTTTTGAGGCTATAAACATAGGGTGATATTCTCGTCTATCTTTCCTTAGCCAAGCAATATCTGAAAATGCTTGAGTAATATTATTTCATATATTTTCCTCAACAAGCACCTTGTGCTATGTCGACGCTTAAAGTTCTACAAAACTATCCAAGTCAATGTAGAACCTTGTTGTCAACTATTGGAGATGTGGATCCAGAGGCATAAAATATGATTATATTTAAAATGGAATATTTTAAACTGAGTCTCTCCCATCACCTGACATTCCAAATTCATACTACGGTTCATGGGAAGAATATCCACCACACTCTTTTGGATGAAGGAGCCTCCACTTGTGTCATGTCTTTATGCTATTAGAGAGCCATTGGTTCTCATGAAGTTAACCAGCCTCCCACTACTCTTAAATCATTTGATGGACGTGGTTTCCAACCTTATGGACTCTTGCAATATTTCACTGTGAAATTAAAGGGAAACATCATTTCTATTGGCATTGAAGTGGTTGATGCCCCCTATATTATAATTTGTTTCTTGGTCATGGTTTTTTCTATGCAATGGTTGTCGTCGCTTATTCATTCTTTCTCATTTTTCAATTTACCCATCAAGCAAAAATTGTGACTATTGAACAACTTGATTATTGTACACCATATCTCAATAATTCTGCAACAAATAATATCCCTTTCCTAGGACAGTCTGGTATTAAGTATGAAAGTGTGAGAGTAGGTATCCTCAAGGATTCCTCACTCATGGTATTTTTTCCCTTACCTCCCCTAATCCCCCACATGAAGTTTCCATGTTAAACATGATTACGACTATGGTGCAATGATCCCTTAAATATTTCGATCCTTGGGTAGTTCCTATCCCATCTTCCACTAAAACACTAGGCGACATCATGTAACGTAGTCTAGAAGAGTCACATCTTCCACAAGATCTAGTACCTAAACCTTCCCTTCCTCCACCTATCTCAATTGATCTCTTTTAATCCCTCCTCTCTGGTGAACCTATTTCTATTAGTAACCATGATTCTAAGTAGAAGAAGAGTCTACGGATGAACCGAAGCTTGAGGGATATGTATTCAAATTCTAGACGTCATATTGAAGTTAAACAACCAACTTATTATGATGATGTTGGGGGGAAAGTAAAAACCTATGAAAAACATGTTCAGAAAACACCTGCCAATAGGTATCGATCAATGTACCAACCTATGGACATCATGTTTGGAAAAGGCTCGTTCATGGGTATTATGCCGAGCATAGTTTATTCTCATTTTCAACCTTGTCAAAAATGAAACCAAATTCAAGCACAGTTTCATTCTTTGTTTCAATCTCGTTTAAAAATGAAGTATATTATGAGCATACTTTGTCATCCTTCGATCTCGTTAAACCACGAAGAGTCATATTTTTCATTGTTTCATGGAAACCTACACATGAGACCTACCTAAAGCATACACAAACAAAGCTTATCAAGAAAATGAACCCCATGATCTACACTGGAAGCCTTCCAAGCGCATCCTCAGATATGTTCATGGAACCATGAGTTATGGGATTCACTATGTAGCTGGTTGTTCATTAGATCTCATAGGATTCACATATTTAGATTGGGTTGGTGATAGCACATATCGCAAGTCAACGTTTGAGTACACTCTAGGTTTGGGGTCAGGCCCAAATTTTTGGTCAAGGAAGAAGAAATCATCCATTGCTTTATCTTCCATAGAGGTAGAGTACATAGGAGTATTCAACTATGTCATTCAGACACTTTGGCTTCAACACTTCCTTACCAAGCTTGGTATCTAGTTTCATTGTCTGACTATCATATTGTGTGACAATTAGAGTACATTGATATTTTGCAAAGATCTAGTACAACGAAAATGAACCAAACACATTGAGGTCCACATGCATTTCATCATAGATTTAATA
>JASDQU010220385.1:3384-15848 GCA_032191745.1 Picea mariana
AACTGCAATCAACCTCTGGGATTTTATCCTCTCTTCTCATGAGAGAATGAACCATGGCCCATTACCAAAGTTTAGTACATTTTGACGAGCTCTAGGATGGTAAGTGTTAATTATGATAGGGAAACATAACGTTACCCTTGTGAGAGCCCCCCTAGAAGTACCCCTTTTCCTTGGGGGTGACAACCCAAGACTAGAGTATGAATGCTAGCCACCAAGGTGAAACAAAGAAACAAAGATAACTTCTTGAGATTATGATCCATTATCCAACTTCAACCAATGATCCTCATTCATATGCCTAGTACATTAAGCACACCACTATGTTTGAAATAAGGACTAATGTACCTCATGATGACGTTGACTTAGCATCTTCCAAAGATTGTGTTGAACAAATGTGATGAGCTTTGTTGATAAAGAGTGAAAGAGGCATATGAGGGGGGGTTTTTGAGCTACCATAAGTGGACATGCTGATCATCATCATCATTGGGATCACTGTCTTCATTGTGGTCCATGAGACATGATCTCCTCTAGTTATCCCTAGGCATGGGGGGGTAAAATCTGGCTCCAATATGGGGACATATGGTCACCGTAGAGCGGATGAGAACCTCAACATCTCTGGTAGTCCAAGACCTACAACCTAAGACCACTACTAAAAACACTAAAACTTCAACAAAAAATGTGGGGGATATCATCCACCAATGTTATTATAACAAAATCATACTAGAAAGAAAGATTTTGGCATTTTCATCAATATATCATTTTTTTTCATAACATAAATATCATACTAATCTAACATAAATGCATATTAAAGCAATAACAATAACAAGCAAAAGAAAAAGATACAAGCACACAACATGACCTAACTAGCCTACCTACCTACTCCTAGCTAAGACAAGGAAATCTAGGTAAAGTCATATAACCTACAAATCCATCCCAATATTTTATCAAAATGTCTATCCTTGTGCTAAATTATGAACCACATCAAAGACAAGTCAAGCACAACATGATCATGAGCGGAAACAAACACGATACTACACTCAATCATAGAATTCAACTCATGGAGGTGGGAGGGAGGGGCAACGTCATGAAATGAGGCATATTCACAAGCTTGGCCTATCAATCCTTGGATAAGGTTGCAACAAAAGGGTGAGGGTTGATTCACGTCTTCAACTACAGGGATATTCCCCAAAGATCGAGAAGGGATAAGAAGGAATCTAAAGAAAACCCTACAATTGCCCATAAAACAAGAGGATGAAATATTCGACCTAGAGAACAAATTTTGCTCCCAACCCAAGGCATGTTTCCCTTTCACATGTGTTCGAAAATCCATGTGAAAAACCTTAATTTGAAAAAATCCCTTCTTTATGGACAAATCATCATGCAAGATACAATTCCCAACCGGATCTCGAAAGGAAGAGGAGAGAGAAGATGGTTGGAAATCTGAAGCATGAAGTTCCAACTGCCATGAGCAAGTCACAACTTCATTTTCATCAAATTTTGAGCACAAAGATGGTTGAAAGACTTCTTCATGGGATAGATCCAAGTGCTCAAAAGTGTATATATCATAACTTCCAGGGTATGGCCGAAAATCATCATGAGAGTGTTGTAATGAGCCATCCTTGGGTGGTTGGAACAAGTTTGTGATCATGCCATCTTCACATTGCCAAAAATTTGCATCATTATCAATCACATATGGTCATTCTAAAGGCAACAATTGTATATTCCTTATTTGAAAATAACCTTCAATGTCATAAATGGGATCTTCATCAAAACTAGGAAAACTCAAATCCCATTTATATCTCCCAATTGTTGGGTTGTTATATTCTTTGTAGTGAAAGTCTAGTCGAGGTGGATCGACTAGGGGTGAAATTCAATGGTCGAAGCAATTGACCAGGAAAGTTCATCCAAAAAGGATCTAGAGAAGACTAAGGATAACTCAGAATTCACAGAAGCAACTCTGGAAGCTCAGAATGGCCTCAACAGATAGAGAAGGGGCAAAAATTCAAAGTGCTCAAGACTAAGAGAAATTGGCATCATCGTGAAGAACACCTCGCAATCTTTCCAACGACGTAAATGGCTTGTCAAACGGAGTTACAGATCACATGATATTCACGATCAAACTTTTGGTCAACCTAACCCAGTCAACAAGGATGAGTCGACATTTGTACTACTGACGTCAACATCAGTACAAATGATGTTAGCGTCCGTACAATGTAAGTGGCACACGTAGAGGGCGACATGTGTCATGATGACATCAGCATGGTGGCGCAGCAGCACCAGAGGTTGCCACATGTCACTCATTTTCATCATTTTCAAGTCAACATTTGGACCAATGAGGAAGTGCCATGTGGCAGTCCATACAACCACGTGGTAGGCCGTATGGGACATGGAAAACACATTGCAAACACATGGCATCCATACAATACATGGCAGGTTGACGTGGCAGGATGAATGTACAAGTGGATGACGTGGGCCAATAGGTGGCTGCCACGTGGCAGTGGGAAAATGCCCAATGAGGGCCAGCTACAAGAAATCCAAAAATATAAAAGGGGTTGGCTGGCGCCAACCCCCAATCCTTCAAAGTTAGCCATATTCCACCATATCTGGTCAACAACAAACAATTCGCTAGCGGGATCGCTAAACTTAGCAGAGAATGTGTTATGGTTAAAACAATAAGCCAAAGGGAGGAGGCCCGTAGGCTTGACCCCGAGACCTCCCCCAACAACTCACCCTTAATACATATCCGCCAACCAACGGGCCAAACGACCATGTTGGTTAATCCGTTCGACTTTTTCATTTAAAAACCGACCTTTGCCAGTGCACGGGGGAGGAAGGTGCACACACCAGTCCGTACTCGACACGATTTTCAATGCAGGAGTATTGTCATTAATGTAGGTTGTAGGCACGAAAATCGAGACACAATTTTTCAAGGGTTTGAAAGTGCCAGACGCAGATCGAGGCATGGAGACAATCATTTTTAGGTAATTCGATGCCACGAATCCAGTGGTGCTGTCTATTTTCTTATATGAGCAAAGCTTTTGCAACTTAACTCCAGAATGAGGTATACTTATGTATTTTGTCAATTTTTTTTGTTGAGTTAATAAAAAGGCCTACCCATTTGAGAGAAGGACTCGGAGTCATAGTCCACTAGGGACGAACTCCGTTATCAAGTTTTTATGTTCAGATATGATGCATATGTCTCTTCATTATTGATTTATTTCTTCTTTATGGTGTGCTTCATTTTATGCTCATTTAATACAATTCTTTAATAAGTCACCTCGATGAAAAGATCTCGGATCATGTTGGTATCAGAGCAGTCATATTTGACTTGAATTGTTGAGTGTGAATGCTTACTAGGGCCAAGCATAAGCATGGTTGAGGAACTCTTGAGAATTTCAATCCCGAAGTTGGTTGTGCATCCCGAAGGAAGAAAATGGCTGAAGAGGACAAGCGTGATGAACATGAGAAAAACTTCCATATGCTCTTTTATCACATGTCATAAATGATCAAACGAATGTATGGAGATTACGAGAAGAGGATGAAGAATAAAGGGAAGAAAAAGGAAGCACAAGCATATGCTAATGCTTTAGTGAATCAAGGGGCTGGAGGGGACCCTCCCGAGTCTCCATCTTCACCATCAAGTTCTACCTCTTCTTCCTCTGAGCATTCTCATCATTCTCATGATTCTAGCCATAAAATTTCTTTTAAGAAACCATTGTTAAATTTTGATGTAAAATTTGCTTTACCTATGTTTAATGGAGATGCTAATCCTAAAAAGCTAGATAATTGGATCCAATAGGTTGAAGTGTATTGTCGTGTTCAACAGATTGATGAAGAGGAAGTTAAAGTGCAATTGGCTTCTCTTCGGTTGGAAGACTCATATGGTGGGAGAGCAAACTTCAGGACATAAGTAAGCGTGGTAATCTTCTTTCCTCATGGTCAGAATTTAAATCAACGATAAGGAAGCAATTTTATCCATTGAGTTACTTACATATGGAATGACAAACTTTAAGACAAAGTAAAGGTCAAACTGTACAAAGTTTCACGAAAGAATTTAGGAAGAAATCTCTTGCACTAAACATTCCATTGGATTCTTATGAAACTTTAATGAAGTATATTGGCGCACTTCACAGTTATATTCGTCATACTTTACTATTGTTTAACCACACTAGTCTTGACGAAGTTTGTGTGCAAGCCACTCACATTGAGAACAAGGGAAAGCATGCTCAAGAAGATCCCACAAAGAAACCTTCCAATTTCCCACATAAGTAGTTTAAGAAGTTTAAAATGAAGGACAAAAAGACCGCCACTGTAAAGAGTGAAGAAGGAAAGCCATCTTGCACTCATTGCAAGAAGAATGGTCACGATGATGAACACTGTTGGAAACTACATCCAGGGAAGAGACCAAAACAGTTCGGTGGAAAGGGGAAGACAAAGACTGTTGCTACAGTGCAACAAGATCTTGGTTTCGATTCAGGAGGCAAAGGAAAGATCACATCGGTTGGAGTACAAGGTAAAGATTCCCTTCATGCTATTTCAAATTCCAATAATGAATCTGATGATGATGAAAGAAATAGGAATGAATTATTTCATATAAGAGTTGTATCTAAACAAACTAAGATATATACATTGTTTGATCCGGGTTCCCAAGTAAACTTGATATCTGAAGCACTTGTCAAAAATATGGGTCTTGAAAATAAACCACATCCAAAGCCTTATCCTCTTGGTTGGGTATGTGATAAAGAAAAACTTAATGTCACCAAGCAATGTAGGGTCAGATTTGCTATTGATTCAAAGTTAATTGATGAAGTGGATTTGGATGTTGTATCACTTGATATATGTGGCATAGTGCTGGGGAGTCCGTATCTTTATGATAGAAAAGCAGTCTTCTTTTGTCGTGAGAAAAAATATCACGTTACTAAAGGGGAGGTGAAATATATTGTTAGAGACCAAAACATGAGGTTAAACACAACACTTGTTAGTGCAGGACAAATGAAGAGACTCATAAACACTAATAAGAGATATGTACTCATGGTTGTAAGGGAAAAGGATGTCGAAACATCCGACGCTTTCCAAGGATGTGATCCTCCTCATAAGAAAGAGTTAGTTGAAATTGTTTCTAAGTATGATGATATTTTCCAGGAACCAGATGGATTACCTCCTAAGAGGGAAATCCAACATGAAATACATCTTCAACAAGATTCTCCTCTTCCTAATGTGGGCATTTATAGGATGTCAATTGTAGAGATGACAGAGATAAAAAAATAGGTACAAGGCTTATTGGATCAAGGGGTCATCAGGCCTAGCTCATCTCCTTGTGGTTCTCCGATCGTGATGGTGCCAAAGAAGGATGGCACATGGAGAATGTGTGTCGATTACCGAGCCTTAAATAAAATCACGGTGAAAAATTGATACCCTCTTTCTTGTATAGATGATTTACTTGATCAATTAAAGAATGTTGTTTATTTCACTAAGTTGGATTTGCACAGTGGATACCATCAGATCAGGATTGCAGAACAAGATGCATGGAAAACTGCATTTAAAACCAAACAAAGATTGTTTGAGTGGTTAGTTATACCATTTGGGCTTTGTAATGCTCCGACAACCTTTATGCGTGTGATGAATGATGTATTCATGCCATTTCTAGATGATTTCGTGACTGTATATTTAAATGACATTCTTATATTTAGCGGGACTTGGGATGAACATGCAAGGCATGTAAAGAAAGTATTGGATACTTTGCAAAGGGAAAAGTTGCATGTAAAATTGTCCAAATGTGAATTTGGTAAGACTACACTTGTGTACTTAGGTCATATTGTAGGAGGAGGACAATTGAAAATTGATCCTTCCAAGATTGATGTAATTTTAAATTGGCTTGAGCCCAAAAGTGTAACCGAAATACAGAGCTTATTAGGTGTAGTCCAATACTGGAGGAGATTCATTTCAAACTTCTCTTTTATAACAACTCCTTTGCATGCCTTAACCAGTGTGAAGAACACTTTTCAGTGGGGAGGAAAGCAACAAAAATATTTCGACACTTTGAAGGAAAAGATAAGTACCGCACCACTATTAGCACTGCCGAATCTTCAACAACCTTTCGAGATCGAGACAGTTGCCAACGAATACGCCATGGGTGAAATATTGATGCAATATCGTAAGCCTATCTATTACCACTCTAAAACTTTTAACCAAGTTGTTGTTAACTATCCTATGTATGATAAAGAGTTGTATGCATTAGTTCAAAGCGTAAGGAAATGGAACCACTACTTKTTAGGGAAGGAAACAATCATATATACAGATCATCAACCCTTACAGTATCTCCAAGCACAAACCAAGCTGCAACAATCTTGACATTACAAATGGATAGGTTTTCTTCAACAATTTCATTTGGTAATCAAATACAAAAAGGGTAYAAGTAACAAGGTAGMYGATATGATTTCTAGACCTCCTATTGTTGCTTCTATTGTTTTGAAGAATGAATCTTTATCTCATGATAGCTATGTGGAACAATATGCCGTTGATGAAGATTTTAAAGAAGTATATGAGAAGCTAACCCATGGTGCACAGGTAGAGAACTAGTATCTATAGAGAAAACTACTCTACCATCTTGGAAATTTGTGTATTCCTACAAGTGAATGAGTCCATGTAATATGAGAAGTTCACACTTCTCTTGTGTTTGGGCATTTTGGGGTAGGAAAAACTATGGCTCATCTACAAAGATTTTGTTACTAGCCTCAGATGAAAGAAATTGTAACTAAATATGTAAAGGGGTGTGTGATGTGTTCTACTTGTAAGCCCACTAATAGAAAATTGGGGCTATACTCACCACTTCTTGTTCCATCCCATCCATGGGAAATTATCTCCATGGATTTTGTAGGGGGTTTACCAATGTAAAAAGGGGTCATGACTATTTGTATGTTGTAGTGGATAGCTTCAACAAGATGTGTATATTAATTCCATGTAAAAAGAAGATCAGTGTTGAGCAGACTGCTCATCTCTTCTTTCAGTATGTTTGGGTTCACTTTGGGTTATCCACATCCATTATCTTGGATTGAGATACTCGATTCCTTGGGGAGTTTTGGTGTGGAGAATGATGGGCACCAAGTTGAAGAGGAGCACTACTTTCCATCCACGGACCGACAACCAGACAAAGGTTGTTAACCGAACAATGGTACTTTTTCTTTGAAGCTACTGCAACAAGCATCCCAATTTATGGGATGAACATATACCCTATGTACAACATGCTTACAATCGAGCCTTACATTCCCCCACTCGGTGTTCGCCTTTTGAGACATGTTTTGGGTATTTTCCTAAGGTCCCATTTGGACTTGATGTATGGGAGAGATGTCGATTCAAATGAAGAAAGAAATGAAGACATAGCCCACAAGTTCATTCAGAGGATCCAACAGGTACCCCAAGCAGTCAGGGAACAGTTGGAGAAAATTCAAGCACAGTATAAGGCTCAGCATGACAAACATAGGGTTGATCATCAGTTCTAGGTTGGAGACCATGTATGGATTCACATCAATAAGGAGAGATTGAAGGGTGAAGGGAAGAAACTCAAGCCCATCCGTTATGGACCCTTCACCATTTTCGAGAAAAGTGGTATGAATGATTTTCGTCTAGATCTTCCACCTTATATGTAGATCTACCCAGTTGTAAATGTGGAAAACTTGAAACTTTTCGAGCCGCCCATGATCATGGATCAGGGTGAGGAAGTTTCAATACCTTCAGTTGATGAGTTTTCTCCTGAGTACTTGGATGAGTTGAAGGAAGATATCATCTTAGACAAAAAGATGAGGAATTCACACAGGGGTGATGTTGATTATCTTTGAGTGGGCTTAAAAGGCACACATCCAAGCAAGGCTAAGTGGATTGAGAAGGACAAGGTGAGGGAAATATTCCCTCACTTATATCTTGATTGATGAAATCTTTTGGTGGTCCAAAAAGCTCTCAGTGGGAAGGCGTGATCCAAAAAGGATCTAGAGAAGACTAAGGATAACTCAGAATTCACAGAAGCAACTCAGGAAGCTCAGAATGGCCTCAATAGACAGAGAAAGGGAAAAGATTCAAAGTCCTAAAAACTCATTGAAATCGGCATCATCATGAAGAGTGCCTCACAAGCTTTCCAACAATGTAAACGACTCATCAAACAGAGTTACGAATCAAAAGATATTCGTGGTCAAAGTTTTGGTCAACCTAGCCCAGTCAACAGGGATGAGTCAACATCCATACTGTTGACGTCAACAATATTATGGATGACGTCAGTGTTCGTACAATGTACATGGCACACACAGAGGGTGACACATGTCATGCTGACATCATCATGGTGACATGGCAACACTAGAGGCTGCCGCATATCACTCATTTTCGACATTTTTAGGTCAACATGTGGACCAATGAGGAAGTGCCACTTGGTAGTCTGTACAGCCATGTGGTAGTTCGTACAATATGTAGCGGGTAGATGATGTGGCAGGATGATTTTATAAGTGGATGATGTGGGCCAATAGGTGGTTGCCACGTGGCAGTGGTCAAATGCCCAATGAGGGCCAGCTACTAGAAATCCAAAAATAAAAAAGGGGTTGGTTGGCGCCAACCCCCAATCCACCAAAGTTAGCCATATTCCGCCATATTTGTTCAACAACAAACAATCCGCTAGCGGGATCGCTAAAATTAGTGGAGAATGTGTTATGGTTAAAACAATAAGCCAAAGGGAGGAGGCCCGCGGGCTTGACCCCGAGGCCTTCCCCAACAACTCGCCCTTATTACATATCCACCAACCAACAGGCCAAGCGACCATGTTGGTTAAGCCGCCCCGCTTTTTCATTTAAAAGTTGACCTTTTCCAGTGCACGGGGGAGGAAGGTGTGCGCACCAGTCCGTACTGGGCATGAATTTCACTGCAAGAGTATTGTCATTAATGCAGGTTGCTAGCACAAAAACCGAGACACAATTTCTCAAGGGGATGAAAGTGCCAGACTCAGATCGAGGTGTGGAGACAGTCATTTTTGGGTAATTTGACGCCATGAATCTAGTGGTGTTTTTTTTTTTTTTTTATCTAAGCAAAGATTCTCCAGCTTAATTCCAGAATGAGCTATACTTATGTATTTTTCCAAATTCTTTTGCTGAGTTAATAAAAAGGCTTACCCATTTGAGAGCAGGATTCAGAGACCTAGTCCACCAGGAACGAACTCCATTATCAAGTTTTTTGTGTTCATATTTGATGCATATGTCTCTTCATTATTGATTTATTCCTTCTTTATGGTGCACTTCATTTTATGCTCATTTAATACAATTCTTTAATAAGTCACCTCGATGAAAAGATCCCAGATCAAAAGTCAAAGTCGAAGTGATTGACAACAAGTCGAGAAGTTAGTCGACAAGAGGTTGAATGGAGGTCATGTGGCAACTGATTTGAAGACTAAATGTAGTTCGACTCGTAATCCGACTGTAACAGAATTATGAGATTTGAAGGTTTTGTAGCCAATGATATGCATAGATCTGTAACTGTTTTTGGGCACCTTTATTTAGGGTTTTTCGTACTGTAAAGCCTATAAATAAGGCATGATGTAATAATGCAGAAGCTAATAATTAGATCAATATGATATAGGTTGTTGGTCATGTAGACGTAAGCCGAATTGGCTGCAGGGTTGTTCTGTTGATTTTTCAATAAGCAAGAAGTTCATTCCATCTTAGCATTTTACTTAAACCATAAACAATTTGTTGCAACAACTAAGATGACAAGAAGAAACACCATGCACAAGTACACAAGAAGTATCATGGGAAACCCTTCTCAACAAGGGAAGAAAACCCAACCAATCCTTTTCTATATTCTTCAAGAGAAAGACCTTCACCACCATAAACACCTAGCACACAAAAGGGTGCTCACAAACCATAGAAACCTAGCGCCCAAGAGAGGTGCACACTTTTCCCAAGAACAAGTGTTTGCTGAAATTTCCAAACTCACACTTGTGATACTATTTCTCAATGGGGAATTTACCATTATTTATATTAGACTAAACCTGTCAACATAAGTGTCTATTAGCACAACAGGGCCGACCTCAATAACTTATAATATAATTAATAATGACCATATTAATTATCTTTTATATTAATTATATTTCACTTTATGGTGGGGCCGACCTGTACCCTTTACATTACAAATAGGGTTACAGGTAAGTCTGGATCTTGAACAATATAGCAATGGATTTCATACACCCACTAGTGCTCAGCCACTAGGGGCAGATCCATCTGTGCTCAGCCATAGGGATCTCCACATCTCTATCTCACTGCGTCTCACATGAGAACCACACTCACTAGTGCTCAACCACTAGGATCACGTTCACCTGTGCTCATCCACATGCACGTCCAACTCAACATATATTCTTTCTCACTGCATTACACATCAGAGTCATTTGGAGTTCATCATCTCAACTCTCTTCTTGGAGGAGGCTAATACATCGTTTCATCTTTGTCTCAGAATGATGCACCCAACTCATGGGCTTTCTCTTAGGTCTGTGTTCTGGAGGATGTCTCACGCAACTGTAATCATCAACACCCCCTCTCAGCTCGAGAGGCATTCTCCATTAGGCCAAGTCTCGCACAAAAGTACTCAAACTTTGTCTTGGATGTAGTCATCAACACTCCCTCTCAGCTAGAGAGGTATTCTTCACCAAGCCAATTTGGTGAAGATGTCTGCAATCTGCTCATGTGTAGGAAGGTACTGCATGTGTACTTCTTTCCTCTGCATCATGTCTCTGAAAAATCATATTTTATCTCAACGTGTTTCGATCTATCATGAAACACAAGGTTCTCAAAGAGCTTCACACAACTCTGGTTATAATCATAAAATCCATCTCATGATCAAGTAAATATGTCAGAAGCTTGTGAAGCCACACTGCTTCGCCCACTCAATGCTATATACTCTACTTCTGTGGCACTTCAAGGCCACATAGATTTGTTTCCTGCTGCACCAGGAAACCATGACAAACTTCACGGTAAAACAACAACCGAATGTGCTCTTCTGGTCCACTGTACTTTCTGTCCATTCTGCATATCACTGCAAACTCAAGTCTACATTGGAGGCATATCTCGGGCCATATCTAACTGTGGCTCGTATATATCTCAATACATCTTTCACTGCTTTTCCAGTGAGTCTATCTTGACCGACTCATGAATTAGCTAAGAACATTCACTGCATAGTATATATCAAGTCTGGGTTTAACCAGATACACCAGTGATCCAATCAACTGTGGAACAATCTCATCTGAATCATCATTATTTCAAATTAATCATCATTAGTGTAGGCATGGATTTGCATTTAGTCATACTGAACTTCTTTAATATCCCCACTGTATATTTTCCTCGACTCAGGAAAAGTCTCATTGGTCTTTTGTCATACTTCTTGTCCCAAGAAGTAGTACATCATACCCAGATCCTTTATCTCGAAATCAAAAGTCAAATCTTGCTTGTATCCAACAACCAGTGTTCTGGATCAAGTGTCTCATCATAGACAACTCCCTCTGTTTATGGGAATCCTCTTGCCAAAGATTTAGGTTTATATTTCACGACACTTCCATCAGCTGTATGCTTGATTTTATAGATCCACTTGGAAGTCACCATAGACTTCCCTACTAGTCTCAGAACAATGTCTCATACATCATTCTTTAAGATATACTAGTATTCTTCTGTTATGGTATCTTGCCATACATGTTCTCCTATTGCTTGCTCATGGATGAAGGGTAGCTTACATATCTTTTGATTTCTCGGGATGTCCCTTGAGGGACTTGTATGTTCCTCTATCTTCTGAAGAGTTTTGTCGAGCCTAGGTAGGCCTTTTTATGCCCTACTACAATATCTTTGGGCATATCAACTGGATCAATTGGAATAATGTATGTCTCCTTCTGAACTGTTGAAGGGGGTGAAGGTATTGTCTCTTCCTTATTTTCATTTTGTTTTGACTCCCTCTAAGTCAAGTAACTCTCTCTGAAGTCTGAAGGATGGATGCCTTCTTTTACTTTCTTGATAGATATTTTATGTCTAGTATAAAAATCAATCAATAAGGTTTGGACTCCCGTACCAGGGATAATGGTCCAGGTCATGAGGGCTCCCACACTAGAGATAATAGCCTTCAGTTATTTAAGAATGCAATCAACTATAAATTTAATGATCAAACAATTTACCTGGATCTGCAGTCATGCTCAACTTTATATTTGTTTTAGAGGAAATACTTCTCATCTCTCTTATCTTCATTCTTTTGGGGTGGGTCTTGATGAATGTCAGCAATGGAATCATATTGTCTTCCTTTCTTCATGGTTGGACAATTTATTGCATAGTGCCCATATTTGTCACATCTAAAGCACTGAATCTCTGAAACATCTCTTCTCTGATTATGACCTGAGGCTGATGGAGATTTCTCATATTTGAATGTTTGTTTGAAGTTGATTTTGAATATTCCTACTTTATTTG
>JASDQU010220389.1:14730-27485 GCA_032191745.1 Picea mariana
GAAAAGTTTGAAGTCTGGAATTCCGAAGGAGATCACAACCATTGATTTAATAGGGATAGATATGGTCCATAGATTTGAAAGGAGCAGATATAAACCATCATTTCAGAAAGTACCTTCAATATCGGGATATCGATGATCCCGTAATATTGTGGGGACAAGAAGTGCGTGGACTTTAAAACATTGAGGGTGGGCCGCAATCCATATTGTGGTTTCACTAAGAGGGCATGTGGAGGTTAGAGGAGAATTGCATGCTGAAAATAAGTTTGATCCCAAACCGCTGTTTCCTGTGCTTGCAATCGTGTGGTCACGAGAGGCCACCACCCAGGGTCATATCAAGATGGGGCTTATCAGAAAAAGAGCTAATGCTCAATACTCTGAGATTTCATAGAAGAGAAGAAGGGAAGGTCACAGGTGCTATCGTACTTGCACCAAGGCTCCTAAAGGGCCTATGTTTAGATACAGAAGGGAACCATTAAAGTTCCAAAGAGTCACTTGATTAAAGAATCAGAGATCCTATACTGGGAGGTCACGCAACCCTTTGGGGAGAAGGGGATATGCACCATGTCTTCGCAGTCCAAAACCTATGGCATTACATCCTTCTTCGAATGACCATGCAATACTCACTTAGTCGACAACATATCCAGGACAAATTTGCCCGATGGATTGTATCCTCTAGTAATATGATCTAGAGTTCTCTACTCCCAAAAGAAAGAAAGCTATGGTCTTATCCGAACTCATTACGACGTTTCCCTCAGATGCCAAATCTTCCTCCACTAACAAGGATTTCCTTGACGAAAACCTCTTCTTCATTCCCTCTAATGACCCCTGGTACGACGACCTCCTTGTCTACCTTTGTACGCATAATTTTGGGTCTCACCCACCTCATGATGATCGTCGATTCATTTACCATCAGGCTCCCCGCTACCTCCTCATAGGAGACATTCTCTATTGACGAGGGGTCTTTACCATCCTTCTGTGATGTCTTACCATCGACAAAGTCGATTGAGTCTTGAATGGTTTCCATAGTGGTGCTTGCAGTGGTCACCTCTCAGGTATGTCCACCGCCCAAAAAATCATTCAAGATGGCTATTTCTAGCCCACGTTTTTTCATGATTGCATCCATGTGGTCAAGCGATGCAATAAATGTCAGTTTTATGCAAACAAAGAACAAGCTCCACCAACTCTTTTACACCTAGTCATCATAGCCGGTCCCTTCTATAAGTGGGGCACATACTTCATGACTTACCATCCTCCATCAAGTAATGAACATAAGTACATTATCATGGCAGTGGATTATCTTACCAAATGGGTTAAATCCATGCCCACATTCAACAACACTGTTGATACAACAACATGTTTATGATCATGGTAAACACTTTGAGAATATGATATTTGTGGAACTCTCCTCAAATTTAGGATTTACCCATGATTTTTCCTCCCCATACTACCCTTAGTCCAACGGACAAGTTGAGGTTGTCAATAAATTCCTCAAAACCATGCTACAACACACCGTCAACAAACATAATACCAACTGGAATCATATGTTGTTTTTTTCTTTAGGGCCTATCACATGACAGTTAAAACTGCCATTGATTTTACACCGTTCCACCTCGTTCACTGGTTTTGACACATACCTCTCTGGTCCTAGTCATCCACAGGAGGTATTACCATGTCTGGATCTTGCCTATAGTCCATACCCACATATGGATATCAAATAATCACATGTGGCATCTGTCACCACACTTGAGCCATCGTGGCCACCCTCCCATCCTCCATGTCGGGCCAACACATTTTCCCATCACATTAATCACGGCCCTCATCACGACGCTAGCTCTAGTCGAATACGCAGGTGAAATAGAGTTACCCTCTCCAAAAACCAGGCCACCAAAATGGACCTGAATGCAAAGTCACCGGAGTCAGCACACCGACACCGGTTCAGCTGTGTCATCATCCAGGTGTGCATCATCACACCCCATGAAAATAAGACCCTGTCCAAGACCTCATCCACCACCCTCAAATGACCATCACTGATCCACTGAGTACCCAAGGATCGATATATCCTCACCACCATGGCTGCGATGCACTCAGTTAACAAGTCATCGATGGCCTCAATTCGGATGACCGAAACTAGCATAAGGTTAGGCCCAGAACAATGTCGATCTTCCATAGTCTCCACCATGTCCTCCCTTGGCATATGGAGATCAATGACTAGTGCCCTCCCACGAAATGGGAGTCCTGTCAGAAAGTACACGTCCTCTGTCATAGAGAACGCCAACTTCTTCCCCCTCACCATGAAGAACTACATATCAGTGCTCCACATCCTGATAAAAAACTAGAGCAGGAACTCTTGTGACTGTATCAAGGGGAATTCAAAAAATTTGAGGAACCCACATGCTGCCAAGTGTCTGAATACCCTCAACAACACCCTTGCAACCTCTCATAGTCAGTCCCAATCCTTCTCTCGCAAGTGGACCGACATCATTCTCTAGGCTTTGTTGATCACCTACATTGACCCAAAAACATCTAATCAACCACATCATCCATAAAAAAGTCATAAATATCAAAAATTAACCCAGCCCTGAGCCTGCACACAGTGTGTGGCTTTCCCCCACCTAGTTGTGCATCTATGCACGACTATTCTCCAAATAGTTGTGCACTAATGCGCAGTTGTCTCATCCACATCTGCGCATGATTTTGCAGTTGTCACTCAAACAGGCCTGCACCCTACACTCACCTATCTGTCCTACTCATGCACCCACATGAGTGGTTGTCTCAAGCACAACCACATATTATGCACGGGATTTTCCAACATAGCCACACATTCAGCATGCACAACTGATTTGGAAAATTCCACACATAGTGTGCGACAAACCGATATTTACCCGCACACATGTGCACAAGTATTCCCACTTTTCTCATGCACTTGTGGGTCCCTACCCTTAAAAACGCTTGTACGACCCTCCATACGGCCCCTACCTACAATCTATCAAATTAAAAAACTACAGGATGATAGGGCCACTAACATGTGTCTCGTTGCTCCCAGAACAGTAGCCTCACTCTCCCATAATATCGAAATCTCCTCACAACTCTCTCGTCAAATCAACAATAGTGATAGGTACAAATGAGGAGGCATTGTGGGCCCACCATCCATATATAGCCCCTTTTTCCCAACTTCCACACTCTGTCACAAGAGCCCAGGGCCTTCATTTTTCGATTTGTTCTCAGCCATGAGATCCTGATCAAACCATCTACACATTCACATTCTCTATGTTATCATCTGCACTTTTCCCCAGAGGAGCATTTTTCTCACGCCACATTCAGGTACACATGGTCACTATCAGTTTTATCAAATAGTTGTTGTATGTTCTTTATCATCAGACATTGTTCACGTCAGGTATTTGGTTTTTATGTGTGTAGGTACTTGTTCAACAAGCTTATAACCCCTTCAGGTATATGTACGACAGTAGCATGTAGTTACTCCCTCTGTTAATAATTGCATATCCCAGTCACACCCTCTGATATTTACCTTTAGGGTCCCTACATTCAACTTTACAGTATATTTACCTCTACCATATTTTGGTACTRTCATMTGATAGCACTCTCCACCATGTGAGTTGTCCCATTCATAGTTTCTCGGTGGAAAATTGACACTCATGTTGATTTCACCCCCTAGGATTGGGAGTCTCGATAATCTCTTTCTCACTTATGAGAAAGAACCCCATACTTCTTCTCATCATATTTCTAACCTTCCAAATGGACTCTCAGGTCATATCATCTTACACTTGGCCACACCCCTATAGTTTCATTAGCCCTCCATTTAATCCACCATCATTTTTCCCATCTATAGATTGTCCTCCATCCACTTACCCAATACAGAAACCCCACCCATGAGGCCCCCCACCCTCCACCAGTTCTCTTTCACAAACTTGTGCTCTAAACAAGCTAAGCCATCTTTCACTGTGGCACCCATTTCTGTATTTATATACTCAACCCAAATTATTCTTTATTTCTTTGGTAATTTTATAAAGTCCTTCTTTCCAACATATATATCTTTTTAGTCATCATCCGCGATGACCTTCTTTTACCTAGAAAATCAACCCATGTCACCCTTGGTTGGGGAATCCACCCATTTTTCATATCAACATCGTTAACAAACCTCGAGTATCCCAAATCAATATACCCACGCGCTCTAAGTTTTTCCACTTTGTTAGCCTCTGACACAATTTAACCCCATATCTAGTCATACCCCTGACACTAGATCCAATTTTACGGTTGTTTCCAATCATCCATCAACAACCCAACCAAGGGAAGTCTTGAGTCCCACAACATCTTCACTTCATTCATGTTACTCGTCAGTACCTGATATCATCTATTACTCGGTGGATTTCAAGAAGTCCTTATCTTATTGGCATCATGTCTCCCTTCATCTCGACATCAAAACAATTTTCAGAAGGGTGACAGTATCTTGACTCTCATTACCTTTTTAATGAGGAGTCTAGGATGGCACAAAGAGAATCATCATTTCTTTCTGATTCTGTTGACCTCCATAACATTCAACTTCAGAAAAATATCATGTTAAGGTGGGTCTTACTATGCAACCATTGCAGTTGTTTCATACTAGCCGAATACCTCTGAAGTTGATAGGCCATCAATGCCTATGAGTCATTGACACTTCTTACAGTCACTCATTACTTGCTTCAGATCTAGTTCACCATTCATAATCATCATCTGTCATTATCAACTTCCCCCAAGGGCATTGTAGCTACCTACACCATCATACATATTCAGTTACAATCCCACATTCAAGTTTCAGGACATGAGCATGGGGAATTCCCGCCTTGTTTTTATACATATTTTATTTATTCTCCCTAGAGAAAGGTTTGGTTCCTACAATTTTCCCTCTCCCTCTGACGGATTTCTCTTGCAGTTCCTATATTCACTCTTCATTACAATGGCACTATCATCACAAGAAACATTGATGTATTTCGGCTATTTGTATGCTCCTAACCTCACACATCAGGGGGCATCTGTTATCACTGAAAAATAGTCTACAACATTGCACACAATGGTTGAAGAAAGACATCAATGCCAACAACAATTAGTCCACCTACAACACCAAAATCCATCAAAAAGGCAAAAAAAATATATACTTGGTTCAAAAATCAAAGTGCCCAAATTCACCAAAGGAAGTGCGCACACAGTGTGCAGGATGCACAGGCTAACGCAATCCTTAGCACGCACTGTGCGCAAGATGCACGACTATCTACGAGAAAATCCACATGCTTCTTATGAACAACACATTTATGAATATTTTCGGCCTCTAAACCACTTCTAGTCTGAACCCCAACATGATTTGACACTCAGATCTGAGCGAAATCTATCATGGAGGCTAGTCAAGGGCTAGGAAGTGTCCTAAAAGGCCCATTTTTCACACTATGAACTAGTTGCATCTTCCCATGAATGGACACTATAAATATGTGCCATGGGTGTGCTAAAAAAATAATAACTTCAAGGTATTGTTATGTTGCAAGAATTCTTCTGGGAGAATCCTCTTTTCTCTTTGAATCATTCAAGCACTATAGCAAGGGCCATTCCACTCACCTCTTGAGAGGATTGGCATTGTATTTCTTCACCATTTTCACATGTCATTGCATGAAGAGAAGAGCTCTCTGTTAGGGAACTCAAGATCCCTCCCAAGGAGGAATAGGAGATTCATAAGTCCTTTCCTTTCTCTACAGTTTTAGCCTATCAATATATTTATCCATTGGTATCTATGTGATGGTCATTTTTTTCTTTTCATGGTTCTAGTTCTTGCAAGCTTCTCTAACATTTATTTCTCTTTGTTTTTAGTTTTATTTCCTTGTTTCATGTGTATTTGGTTATCTAATCAACTCACAAGCCTCTTTCTTCTTTAATTGACTTAACTAAGAAGGTAAGTGTTGTGTTTTTTCTCACCCATGAGACAAAACCAACACAACACTAATGTTTAGGCCATCCATACCTGACAACGTCAAAAGTTGGAGAGTATTCAACTATGATTATCATATTTTCAACTTTCTTACTTGTCCGGACAAGTTTCAAAAATCAGTGATTGATGATGAAATTCATCAACAAGAGTTGCAATCTTATTGAGAAGAAATTGATAAGGTCAAGACAAATTGTGTTCCAAAGAATGTTTTGAATCTTGAAAATTTATTTGATTTACAATCTAATTTTAGGAGGCCAACTAATCCAAATACCAATAGTTCCATGATGATGCATTTATTGGTCAATTTGGGAACATCTAAACATCCTAAGTATGTCAACCTGGGCACCTGTTGTTTAGATTCATAAAAGCATACATTTACAAAATTATTCAAGAAGTATCGAGATGTTTTTTCCTGGACATATGACAATTTGAAGACTTATGATACACCAATAATACAACATGTGATTCTCATCAAAAAAGGAATGAATACATTTCAACAAAATATCAGGAAGATTCATCCTACTCTCAAACCTGTTATAAAAAAGGAACTCAAGAAGTTGTTAGATGCCCGAATAATTTTTAAAGTAAGACATTCGAGTTGGGTATCTAATATGGTTCCCATGAGGAAAAAGTTGGGAGAAATAATAATCTATATATATTTCATAAATCTAAATCACTCTTATAACAAAGATAACTATCTAATTCCCCCAATGGAGCAAATCCTGCAACTCGTCTCTAGATCTCAAGTATTCTCCTTACTAGATGGATTTTTGGGATACAACTAGGTTCTTGTGGCAGAACCAGACCGATTAAAGACCACTTTTTGAACTAAATGGGGAACTTATGCTTAAAGAAGAATTCCTTTTGGTATTATGAATGCAGGAGCCACCTTTCAAAGGGAAATGTACATTTATTTTAAAGGATTAATTGGTCAAAGTGTGGTGGTTTACCTTGATGATGTTACAGTTTATTCAAAAGAAAGAGAAGACCACCCAAAACATCTCAAGTAGATTTTCGAGCGTTTTAGAAAATACATAATTTCACTTAATCCCAATAAAATTGAGCTCACTCTTTAAATGAATTTCATTGGGACACATTGTCTGAAAATAAGGAATTTCGGTGGATCCAGAGAGAACCAAATCCATTTTACAAATTCCTCCACTGCACAACAAGAGGTCCATGCAATCACATTTCGGGAGAATCAATTTCGTCAGAAGATTCGTTCCATACATTGCTTAAATTGTAAAACCTTTAAAAAATATGATTAAAAAGGATGTAAAATTCAAACGGACGCCTCTGGAAAAGGAGGCATTTGAAAATATTAAAATCGTTATAGCCAATGTGTCATCTCTTTAGAGTCCTAATTTTTAGAAAGATTTCCTACTATATACATTTGCATCTAAACATTCACTAGAAACAATACTCACTCAAAAGGATGAACAAGGATATGAATACCTTGTTTCTTTTATGAGCACTAAGTTACAAGCTACTAAACTGAATTATCCTCCAGTGGACAAGCAAGCATTTTTCATCCATAAAGAAATCAAGCAGTTCAGACCGAATATCCTAAAAATTCGTACTAAACTAATCGTCTGACACCCTGAAGTGAGATCCATGTTCATTCAAAAGGAATTGGGTGAAAGATGAGGAAATTGGATGACATATATGCAAGAGTATGACCTTGAATTTAAACCATCCAACATAGTAAAGGGTGAAGGATTGTGTAAATTAGTAACCCAAGGAGTTTATGTTGAATAAAAAGAAAAGGATAGTTGGAAAGATGAACATATCATGTATACATAACAAGTTCCATATTTTCCAGCCATTGAAGGATCATGTTACAATGATATTAATTATTATTTACAGCATGGAACCACTCTAGATCATCTCAATGATAAGAAAAAAAGAGTGTTGCAATTCAAATATTTACAGCATCAATTATTACATGGCATGTTGTTCAGAAAGAATTACGATGGAGTGTTGCTCAGATGTCTTGAAAAACAAGAAGTTGATAAGGTGCTAAACGATATACATGATAAACCAACGGGTGGTCATTTGTCAGGAGACACAGTAGTTCATAAAGTGCTAAGATCGAGATACTATTGGCCCACCCTCTTCAAGGATGCCCATGCGTACTCGAGAAGCTGTGAAGCATGTCAAAAAGAAGCAGGGAGAGAACGAAATTCCTCTTTACCCCTCCAACCTGTAGTAGTGGAAGAACCATTCGAGCAATGGGGATTAGATATTGTTGGTGAGATAAATCCTCATTCATCTAAACAACAAAGGTATATTCTAACCACAACTGATTATTTCACACGTTGGATTGAAGCAATTCCTTTAGTCAAAGTGACTGAAGTAGTGATTAATTTTCTTGAGCAACACATTATCACGAGGTTTGGTATTCCTAACTCTTTAGTATTTGATAATGCTTCTTACTTTTGATATTTGAAATTATCTGAGTATGCATTGGAAAAGGGAATTATTTTAAAGTATTCAACTAACTATTACCCCAAGGAAATGGCCTAGTAGAATCCACAAACAAGAACATCATTCATATCCTAAAAAGAACCGTGGTCAATCACCAAAGAAATTGGCATAATGCATTACAAATTCTCTTTGGGAATATCATGTCACACCAAAAGCCTCCATCGGAACTTGAACTTATTTTCTTGTGTATGGGAAAGAAGTTTTGTTACCCTCGAACATTTACCTGCCCTCTCTCCAACTTACACAACAGTCCCGACGCAGAGAATGCCCAGTTATCCAAATTTGTATAAATACCTTGCTGAACCTTGAAGAAATACATGACAAGACTAAAATCAAGTTTGAAGCTCACAATAAAACAATAAAACGTTGGTTTGATAATAAATCTACGGGTGAGAAAGAATTCCAAGTTTGGGATCTAGTCCTGAAATGGGATAAACCACATGAATATAAAGGGAAACATACGAAATTTCAACAACTTTGGCTTGGTCCCTACCTTATGAAGATAAAGGGAAACCTTTAGGGAGAGATCGAATCTCTCCCTGTAAATGGCCAAGTCCTAAAACATTATATCAGTTAGCCCTTGAGGCTACTGGTCATTGTACATAAATAAAACTTGTTTCTAGCTTTGCTTTTGACTTTTGTTTCCTTAGTTAGTTTGAGTTTTCTTGATCTGTTTGATTACTGGTTTTACCTTGTCCTTCTTGCCTAGTTTCCCTTGTGATTTTGGAGTTCTTACAACCTGAAGCAAGTCACATGCTTAAAAGTACCAAATTCAGTGCAGAGAGCCTAAACATATATGTAATACGATGTCCAATCTACTCCTCTCCTAGACAAGCGAACCCTTTGTGCACTATCACGAGTTCATATCTGGTAGAGAAAAGTAGCTTGTCAATACGAAAGGACACTGGGAAAACAGACAACCAAGAGACCACAATAAACATCATATTTTTATGTTACAAGAGCTAAAGGAAATGGTCTATAAGAGATGTTGTAGTAGGATTAGGAATCATGACAGATAAAGTTTTCTTATCTATAATCAAGTTAGTAGATCTCACCATCACAGGTGTCATCCCTAGTGCCTTTAAAGTTTAACTGGAATCCCCCCATCCACCTACATCTCTAAACAAAATAGAATTAAATATTATAAAAGGTAAGGGATTCGGGAAATGATTTCTATATAACATGGGACATGCAAGTATCTCCACCGAGGCTATGGACGCTCGCTGGAAGCGAAGCAAGTCCTGTTACACTAGGGTGACTCTGTCGGGGATATGGATGCTCGCTGGAAGTGGAGAAACACTAGAGAAATGGATCATACTTGTATTTTCAACATTCTTGATGTTTTGTTCCTACTTTACTGTCTACATTTTCCCTTTAGCCATTCATTATAATTTTTGATATAAGGTTGAAAGCAATTTGTTAAATTTTAACGAGTTTCAACACTCTTTGAACACCAAGATATTTTCAATATACAAGTTATGGGACCTATTTTTTATTCCTTGTGATTTTGTGTGATGGAGTTTCTTTCCTAATAAATTTATGAATGTACTCATTTTGCAGAGATCCAAGGCTTTGCCCAGTGTGTCACCATTTGTTGTGACTAGCAGTACAACCCCTCCATTTTACCTCATATTTGGAAAATTTCCTCAAATGGAGCCTCCTTATTTTTGAAACATAAATAAAATTCTCATAAGTCCATTTGATCAAACAAAATATCCTCTCGGTAACTCATGATTTGCTTGAAAAAATTGAGAAACTAGTTGAAGTGGAAGTTTTAAGAAATTTTTGGAAAAGTTCCTTTCAACTCTTTCAAGTTGCTCAGAGGATTTTCATTCAACTCTTTCGAGCTGCTCGAAGGATTTCCCTTTAAATCCTCTAATTTTCTTGGAGGAGTTCCTTTCAACTCTTCTGGGATGCTCGAAGGAGTTCCCTTCAACTCTTTCAAGTTGCTCAGAGGATTTTCATTCAACTCTTTCGAGCTGCTCGAAGGATTTCCCTTTAAATCCTCTAATTTTCTCGGAGGAGTTCCTTTCAACTCTTCTGGGATGCTCGAAGGAGTTCCCTTCAACTCTTTCAAGTTGCTCATAGGAGTTCTTTCCAATCGCTCCGATAAAGCAAGGTAAGTTCGACAAAGTTGTTAAGAAATCCTTCGGGAACACCTACTACATTTAATGCTACTTAAATAACTTTAATCGATATAAAGTGAAACGGGGTTGGGGATTTTATCACTATACTAATTTCTCTTGACTTGACACCAGAGAGCTAGGTAAACATCGTTTCAACAATTTTTTGGTTCCATCCCTTTACACGTGGCAATGATCAATTGGTAAGTTCGACCCCCCCTTATTTTCATGTTTCTGAAAAAATAGGGTTAGAGTATTTTTCCCCTCTTTTCTCTTGCACGATTTAAACCCAAATTCTTCTCTATTCCCTTGGATTTTTCCCTCCGTCGCTTCGCCATTTTTCAAACTCTATGCCCTCATCAATGAACTAACCCCTTTGATGGCTATGGATTAAAACAAGCGAATGCCCTTTGTAATTGACCATTCCCCAAAACCCTACCTTCAAGTTCGACTATTGAAAAAATACCCTACCATTTTTCATCTAAATCAAGGAATATCGACCTAAATAGACCCTAATCCCATAATATGTACCTCTAAGATAATTGAACGGTTCCCCACCATGTTGCATAATAGCATATTATTTCCTAGAAATTGTTTTAGTAACTCTCTGAAACATATCAGAGAAGTTACTATTAACTTCTTTCATATGATTGGGAGAGTTATTATTAACTCCTCTAATCTTCTTAGAGGAGTTACTATTAACTTCTCTGAGCAGATCAGAGGAGTTATTTGTAAAACATCTAAACACCATTCAATATTAATAAAGACTCTTCTGAGTGCTTCTCGAAGGAGTTAATATTAACTCCTTTGAACTTCTCGTAGGAGTTAATATTAACTCCTCCGAACTACTTGGGGGAGTTAATATTAACTCCTATGAACTGCTTGGAGGAGTTACTATTAACTACTCCAGACTACTCGGAGGAGTTACTATTAACTCCTCCAACTTGCATTTAGAATTGTTCATTTTTCTCAAAGAATTGCTCAAGTCTTTCACAATCTCAGTAGGAAATTGATTGCTATATACAAAGAACAACATGTTGTGAATAGTTATTTATGAATTATTTCTAATAACGTGCTAAAAATTTATCATTGTATGCAGGTTTAGACATGTCACCATCAAAGAAGACAACAATGAAGCCAGTGAGAGCTGAACCATCTGGTAGCTCTCAACAGACAAGATATATGGAAAGTGTTAGAGCTATATGTGACGATACATAAGGAATTTTAGACAAAGAAGGAGATATTTTGAAATGGGTGGAACTCTATCACATGTTCAAGAAATAAAAAAAATCTACAGAAGCGGAGGACCTAGGCGAACTCTAGGCATTTCAGAACATCATAAAATCAGGAATCTTCAGGGTGGTAGCATATATAGTGGTATTCCCTTGTGAAGATGCTATATCATGTATTTTGAATAACATGGATGTAGACAATAGGTATATATTTAATGCAAGAAAGGCGTCGATAGCTTCATTCAGGCCTGATGATTTAGCTAAATGCTATCACCTAGAGGTCGAAAACAAAAAATTATATGGTCAACTCCTTAGCGACTTGGAGCTCACCCCAAAGGATTTGTTCCCCACATGGCATAAAGAAGATAAGCAATTCAAATATCGGGACAAATGTCGATATCCCACTAACAATCTAAGAAGACCATACCAGTATATGGTATCCATGTTGTGCAGGTTGTATAGAAAACTAGACGCAACACAATTTCCTTTGTCTTATCTACCATTAATTTATTTCTTTGTAGATGTAGGTGCCTCATTCAATTGGGCAGACATATTGTCTGAGAATCTCAAAAATACCCGAATATGGGATGGAGTTGGTTTTCTATTGATGCTGCAATCCATATTTACTGCAAAGTTCTCTGGGATCACAAATACCGAATAGATTATCAAAGGATCCGTGAACACTTTCTTGCACCATTGTATGAGTTTATTTTTTGAACCTCCCCACCCTGTATGACGGACAAGGCCATAACAGTTATAAGGAAGATTGGGGATTGGTATCTAATGAATCATGGTACATATATCAGGATATATGGTGCAATGAAATCACCTCACCTACTTCCTAGGTTTGTCCTAGATAAACTTGTGCTCCAAGAATTATCATATCAGACAATCATACATGGGGTCAGAGGAATTTTGTATAGATCGAAGAAATCCATGTGGCCT
>JASDQU010220390.1:6248-17889 GCA_032191745.1 Picea mariana
TGTTGGTTACTCAAGTACAAGGAAAGCATACAAGTGTTACAATCTAAGATTGAACAAAGTTGTGGAAAGCATCAACGTAACAATTAATGAAATAGGCAGACCAGAATCAAAGGATGAAGAAAACAAATCAATGGAACACCTTTTCAAAGAAGATGATGAAAAAAAAGTAGAAGAGGAAGATGAGGATGAAGAGAATCCGACAGAAGTAGAAGAACAAGTTCAGAAATCTCCAAAGACACCTAGCAAACGAGTACAAAAGAATCATCATTCAGATCAGATTATTGGAAACAAAGATGCAGGAGTTGAGACTAGAAGAAAAATCCGTTCACTAGAACAAACACACCTAGCACTCTTATCTACAATTGAACAAAACTGCTTTGAAGAAGCCAGTAAGGATGAATTTTGGAATAAGGCCATGGATGAAGAATTGGATCAAATAGAGTAAAATGACACTTGGGAATTGGTTCCAAGACCAAAGAATAAGAATGTGATCGACACAAAATGGGTTTTTAGGAATAAATTGAATGAATATGGACTGGTTACAAGGAACAAATCTAGATTGGTATGTAAAGGATATGCACAGATTGAAGGAATCATCTTTGAAGAGACATTTTCCCCAGTTGCCGGAATGGAAGAAATCCGTTTACTTTTAGCTTATGCATGCTCCAAAAATGTTAAAGTATATTAGATGGACATAAAATCATCTTTTCTAAATGGGAAACTTGAAGAAGAAGTCTACATTGAACAACTAGAAGGATTTTAGTTGTCAGAGAACACAGACTATGTATGTAAATTAAAGAAGGCTTTGTATGGTCTAAAACAGGCTCCTAGAGCATGGTACTCCAAACTGGATAAGTATCTGCAGTAGGCAGGGTTCAGAAAAGGAAGTGCAGACACCAACCTCTACATCAAGGTAAGTCAAGATAACATTTTATTAATTGAAGTTTATGTTGATGATATTATTTTTGATAGTGATGATGACAGGTTAAGCCAGAAATTTGCAAAAGACATGTAGAATGAATTTGAAATGTCGTTACTTGGAGAACTATCCTTCTTTCTGGGACTTCAGATACGTCAAAGAAACCAAGAAATTTTTATTTCTCAAACCAAGTATACCATAGAAATGCTAAAGAGGTTTGGAATGGAAGATTGCAAACTAGTTATCACTCCCAAGCAAACCAATTATAAGTTGAGCAAAGATGATGATTCAAAGTCTACATATCATAGGCAATACAGGTCAATGATTGGTAGCCTACTATACGTGACAACATCCAGACCAGATGTAATGCAAGCAGTTGGACAGGTGGCACGATTTCAAGCAGCACTAAAGGAATCACATGTATTAGCAGTAAAGAGGATTTTCAGATATCTCAAAGGAACATAAGAGTTTGGATTATGGTATCCAAAAGGAAAAGGCCTATCACTTATTTCCTACACAGGTACAGATTGGGCAGGTTGTATTGATGACCAATGAAGCACCAGGGGAGCAATGTTCTACTTAGGTGAGTGTTTGGTATCATGGCTAAGCAAGAAACAATCATCAGTATCTCTATCTACAGCCAAGGCAGAGTATATTGCAGCAACACCATGTTGTACACAGGTTCTTTGGATGAAACAAACTTTGACAGATATACAGGTTGAGTATGATGATCCCATTCCAATATATTGCGATAATACACGTGCCATCAATATCTCAAAAAACCCGGTGATGCACTCCAAGATGAAGCACATTCCAATAAAGTATCACTTTCTACGGGAATAGGTTCCAGAAAAGAACAAGTGGAAGACATCTTTACAAAACCACTTCCAAGGGAAGCCTTTGAATATCTTCACCAAATACTTGGAGTTATTTCTACTCCAAAATGAATGCTTATCTTATATGTCTTAGATGTACATAAGGAAGCACCATAAGAGGACAATTTAGTCAGGGGGAGCAACCCCAGATGGAAAGATACCTTTGCCATTGATGACAAAGGGGGAGAGATTTATCATATGCAGAGGACAGAGGCATGGTTCCAGGGGGAGTAGAATTATCAGATGCATAGGACAGAGGAAAATTTATCAGATATAGAGGACAGATGCATGGTTCCAATGGGAGCATGAGTGATATGATTTCAGTATTACATCAGAGTGTTTCCATCAATACCAAAGGGGGAGATTGTTGATTAAGGTTGGTTGTCATTGATGTCAACCCTTGAAGAAAGCCTCGCAGCACAAAGGTTTGTTTGATGGATATCGGTATAAGTTGTGATATATTTTTAGATAATACTATTATATATGGATATTACATGTCATTCCATTTCTGGTGGTATGTGGAACGTCACATAACTCCTCACGGTTTGAGAGTTACGGCCTTACGAAGTTGGAGGACCCTCATATGTCATCTAGAAGCCCCAAAAGGTCAAAGTAGTCAAAGTGGTTTAAGAGATTTTAAAAGGTAAATAATAAAGTGAATTAATGAGTGTGTTATAATTCAAAGTGAATACAAAATAAATTATTTCAATAATAAATTTAATGGAGAAATTAGAAGTGGGTTAAACCTAAAATAAGGAAAGTGGGGCCAAGTGACCTAGAAGATGTTTTTAAGGAAGCTACTTGGAGAGTATAAATAAGAGGCAGGGTTCTCTCATTTTAATTACACTTGAGAATATTGAATATCTATAGGTGTCTGAGGTAACCAAGGATATATAAGCTGAAATTCTAAGGGAAGGTGAAGAAAAGAAGGTCGAAATGCAAGGAAGGATAAATTCTTTTGATGGTGCTTTCTAAGGTGTTTTGGGTAAAAACGTCATAACTTCTTCATAACAAATCCAAATTCAGTGAAACCAAATGTGTTGGTTAGGGTACAGTCTGTAGTATGTTTTATCATAGTTTCAGATCAATTCAACAAATATTCCATGCGGGGCACACTCTACAAGGTCGCTCTCTAGAATAAGCCAAAATTCAACAAGGTATGTCATTTTTGCTATAAATCCTCTTATGAGAGGTTCCAAGTAGTGAAACCTGGGGGAATTGCATAAAACACACTGAAGAACATTGTATATAATTTTTGGATCTTTATACATTACAGGTACAAAGTTATGATTACTTCAAGTTAGGGTTGTTGACTAATCCAAAACTAGGCATGTGAGACTAAAGAAAAGTTTGATGAAAATGCTAGTCTCTTGTTGTTGAAGTTAAGAAAGGTTTGCAGGAATGTGATCATATAAAACAGGTCTATTATAGATCTACAAATTAGATTTTTATGATGAAATTGATGAGGGCTTTTGGTTGAGGTACATGTCGAGTACATGGTTGAGACAAGTAATTGATGAGTTGACACATACATGAGGTGTATAATTGATGATGTTGGTACATATTGATGAGTCATAGTTGATGAGTAGTTGACACATGATTGGTACATACTTGGTACATGGTTGGATGAACTTTTTTATGGTACAGGTTGATTACAGGTTATTTGGTACAGGTTGGTGCATGGTTGATGCACTTGTTTATGGTACATGTTGATTACAGGTTGAGGTACAGGTTGATGCATGGTTGATGAATGGTTCAGATTTATTGGTACAGGTTGATGCATGGTTGATGAATGGTTCAGATTTATTGGTACAGGTTTACAATAGTATATCTCACAGTGACAGGTTGACAGTGGTTCCATCATTCTACTTCTACTTCAGGGTGGCAGGACGGGGCAAGGACAGGTGGTTGTAGCCACCTTCTGGTTGCATCCAGAGAACATAGGGGGTTGTAGCCTCCTTCTGGTTGTAGCTAGAGAATTAGGGAGTTGGAGCTTCCCTCAGGTTGTAGCCTAAGAAACTAGGGGTTGGAGCCTCCTTCTAGTTTCAACTGGAAAACAAAGGAAGTTGGTGCTTCCAATGAATGTAATTCTTCAAGATATATAAGAAAAAACACTCTGTGGTTTTCTCCCGATTTGGGTTTCTACGTAAAGCACTAGTGTACTGTGTATGTGTATGTTTGTTCATTTGTTCATTGCTTATTTACTCTACAGTTATTGGATGATAATGCTTCATTGATATAACATTTGGATTATATGGTTAAGAAGGATTAAATTGCTCTATTACTGATTCACCCCCCCTCTCAGTAATCCAACAGAAACTATATACTTCAATGAAGGAACATTTTTGCACATGACCTGAAAATCCCTTCCAACTCCCAGCAAGAAAACAAAGAAGATCAACAAACAAATCTCCAGGTAGGATTTTCAACCAACCAAAATGTCGAATACATGGAGAACAACAACAAGAAGATACTTGTTGTTGTTTTTTTTCCCTGTCTGAGTTTCTGTTGGATAACAGAGTTTTTTTTTGGCTCAAAGTTCATGTCACATAAAACTAGTCTCTCTTCTTTCATTTGGGCCTCAATAGCATCTCTAAGTTGTCTTACATGTCCATGACCAGGAACATTAGAATGAAGGCACCCTAAAGCCCAACTCTTTGATGATAGAGAGAAATGGAAATAAGTATTTAAAAGCAATGTTAGAGGATGACACTGTGATCTTCTATAGATTTTGGTTTAATTCATCTTAGTGACATATGCCCTCAATACTTTCTCTTATTAATGCTAATCTTTTCGAATATGTGCACTGAATAGTGACTAATAGCACGTAATAACATCCCCATATTCGAGCAGATTCTCAAATCTGACAACATCTAACATATGCACAGTATTAAAGAGGGACATGACGTCAAGGCCTCCGTGGATGACACGTTCATGGATGGAAGCGAGGTGGTACAATATTGCAATTTTACTATGATGAAGCCTTTAAAAAACTAAAAGAGCCAATATTTTTTTTTTTTGCAAATTCAAATTGCAGGCAAAAACAAATATCACATCCCATAATATTCACATGTCTATGCATTTTAATGCAAGATGTCCTCGAGCTTTCCACTTATTAAAGCTAATCTTTTCGAACCTCTTTGGTTGGTTGTCACTTTTGAAAGCATAATTAATGTCCATTGGGAAGGGGGGAAGGTAGCGGGGATGGAGGGGAACGACAAAATGCTTTAAAACTTTTTTGAACCTGAGAATGCGTGAACCCGCGAAACTTTGAAAACTCGACTAAGTATGGAAAGGCAGGTCGGACAGACAGACTCATCGTAGGCAGAGGTAGGGTTGCGAGTTCGAAGAGTGTGGGGTCAAATTGTAGAGCATAGAAGTTTTGGGTGCAACATGTATACACCAAACACGAGTTACCATGGTTCGATAACACCTATCTGAGAAGCCGCTTTCATAAAATTGGATAAGTATGCAACCAAACGATAGTTAGTCGGAATCGTCATGTGAAGATATAAATGGAGATAACGATTTGTCGGTTTTCCACACCGGGAACCCGCGAGCACAGAAACGTGAAAAAGTATAGAAACATAAACGCATAATAGAGCAGAAGAACAAAAGGTAAAAAATGAGAAAGTTTACAAGAGGAAAAAAAAAGGGAGAGAATAACTATATCGCCCAGATAACAACACTTACTCTCACAACTATGAAACCAAAGTAAGACATAAATCATGGAGAAAACATCACCAGCTATGAAATATACTTGGAGCCCGACAAACTCTGGTTGAAGCCGTAAGAGATGCAATTTACATTGACTGCAAAATTTTGCATGTTATTTTATCTTAATAGTATTTTATGGGGAGCCAACTGCAAAACAATGTAACAACAGATCCAACTGCAGATGCAACACCCCAACATTGCAAAGCTTAGGAAAACAAGAGCAAACAACAAATAACAACCCAATTAAGAAGCACCAAAAGGCCCACCTGCAGCTGCAAACTTGAATCAAACAACAATAGGTAGCATCCAGCGAACAAAGAAGCAAGCACCAACCAGTCGACCAGGAATTCCACAGTTTCAATCGCGGTTGCAGAACCCCAAAAGTGCAAACTACAACAAGACGAATAGGAAAACAAGAACAACAATAGCAGGCAAATAAGAAATCAGTGGAGATGCAAGAAGCAGACATAAACTAGTGAGCCAACAATGCCGCTGAAGTACAATATTGCCCAAATTGACTGTAGAGAACATTGCATATAAAAAAAACGGAAGAAAATGTATTGTAAGAATCCTGCTAAGTAAACATTTAATGCTCTGAAGCCTGTTAGGTAAACATTTAAGTCTGTCAGAAATGCTCTGTAAACATTTAAGAAATAATGTAGTGTGGCAGGTCTCTTACATACCAAAAAAATGTTTTTAATTTATTATAAAATAAAATCAATAACAATAGCTTGAATAGTAGAGAATGTGTTCGAAGGACAAACTTTGGATATGCTAGCATATCAAACATTGGGATAAATTTAGCTAGCAAAAAATGCTAAGACAAACATTTGAACTAATGCTAGCATTAATCCACCTTCAAGCAATGCATAAAAAATATATATGATTCAAAAAGACTGTATACGATCGAAAAGTTTGGATATGCTAACATATAAAACATTGGGAATAGCAAAGCCGACAATAAGACCTCTAATTTGTTATCCAATCAGATCATTACATACATGGTACTTTTTATTATATAAAAATAAATGTTTTTAGTTCCCTAGCTCCAACAATAGATATTATGAAAATATTTGTGGTCAAAGGACAAACTAATATGAAGTCAACGAATTATCGATCTCTATAGTCCCTCTATGCCTACGGAAGGGACTAATAAGGATCTATATTCTATGGAAAAAAAATAAGGATCTATCTACGTCACTAGCTTTTACCTAGTGGAATCAAAAAACATTTTGAAAAATATATGGATTATAGTTTCAAGACATTTGATATTTTGCTTAGTTCCCATAAAATGACAAAATGATCCGAAATGGATCCAAATCAAGAGTGGGTAAGGACTCACTAACCATAAGATAACATGACAATTAATCAAGGTCGTGTAAGCTATGTAAAACAATGAGGAATGGGAAGTGAAGAACCATGGTTGTTGGCGTCTCCTTACTCCCTAACTCTCCTTATTTCTTCACTATCTCTCATACTCAAAGGGATTTTGGCCAAGGAGGAGGAGAGAATTGTAAAAACTTGAAAACTTGCAGAAAGAAGAATATTGAGCATCGTTCGACCAGTTTTCCCATTTGAGTTCCACGATAAAATAAATGTTCCATGATGCGATTGATTACTAAGTCTATCATTCTAGATTTATTTTTTATGGGTGCATGGTTCATCATTAAATTCCATTCTCTATTCATGCTCTGGAATATGAGAAGTCATACACTATTAGTTGCATTTGTAGTAATTCTATCAGTTGTAATGAGGAATATATATATATATATATATATATATATACTTTGGATTATTGTGTTCAAAAATTATTTTTCATTAACAATTGGTGAAAGAAAACAACTATAAGATGACAACCATTCACTATACCAAGTTGTGAGATCAAGGGATGTGATCATCAAAATTCTCTCTCATAAGGGTCAATGTCTCTACCTGTTTGTTTTTACCTCTAGCTTGGTCAACCCTTTAATTTATAGGTGAGTTTCTCCCACACCCGAACAATCATTCTATTTCCTGAGGCCAAATTTGTAAAGTTGAGGGTGAATTCATAGTTGTACAAGCCATATAGGCTTGGATTGATTCAACCATTGCTCCATAGAATGAGCTAGTTCATGGACATTCAATTAAATTGATGGGGTGAATTATTGTTTGTTGGATAGAGTGGTTCCATGTATGGATCGTGCTCTCTCAACCTCATTGCCAAACAACACCTGTACAAGTTGTACGTGGACTAGGGGAGCTATCTAGTCGATGGAAATTTCTTCCTGTTGTTGGACACTCCATTCATTATTTATTTGCTACCCAATGTAGCTCCACCCCGTCCTCATGTTGTATAATTCATCAAGGAATTTGTTTTGTTTTCTAAGAACTCCTACACCCTAAACCCTATCTTCTTAGTGTTCCAATAATTGTTAGTTCACCTATGGATATCATGTTGTATCACTGAGAGGGGGGGTGAATCAATAATAGAGAAATCTAATCCCTTTTAACCATATAATGCAAGTGTTATATCAATGTAGCATTATCATCAAATATTTGCAGAGTAAATAAATAATGAACAAATGAACAATCATGCACATACACAGTACACCAATGTTTTTACATGGAAACCCAAAGCGGGAGAACACCGCGTAATTATTTTTCTTATATGTCTTGAAGAATTACATTCATTGGAAGCACCAACTTCCTTTATTTTCCAGCTGCAACTGGAAGGAGGCTCCAACCCCCTAGTTTCTCAGACGACAACCTGAGGGAAGCTCCAACTCCCCAATTCTTTAGCTACAACCCGTAGGAGGCTACAACCCCCTATGTTCTTCGGATACAACCGGAAGGTGGATACAACCACCTGTCCTTGCCACGTCTAGCTTTCTTGACGTATAAGTAGAATGATGGAACCATTGTCACACTATCATTGTGAGATATACCACTATACAACTGTATCAACCTGTACCACTGACCTACAACCAACCTGTACAACTGATCTGTAATCAATATGTACCTGAACTGAACATGTATCAACAAAATACAACATGTACGCGACCTGTAGTGTTGCAACACGTGTATGTAGGCGCCCTATTTGCTATGTAGCCAACATATGTACATGACCAAGCTGTTATGTAGCTCGTGTATGCCTTCTGAAAACTAGGGTTTTCTTTCTTTTGAAAACTTTTGACCCTTTGCAACTTCTTTCACATAGATCTGCAACCTGTCACTGTATCCAGATTGTAATTGTACCCTATGCATGCATCCTCATATATAACCTCTGCCCAAAAAATCTATATATCTCTCTAGTCATGTGCCATATGAGTGTGTGTAATCATGAACAAGTATAATAACCCTCACATGGTCTAGACATCAAAACCTTTCTTATATTCAACCTCTCAATACATCAACCACTTCAAAAATACAAGCTCTCAACCATGTACCACAAAAACCCTTAGCCATATGCCAAGAAATACAAGATGTGCCTCAACTTTAACAAGAAGTATCAATGATAAATATACCAACACTGTGTTTATGTAGATCTGACTTATACAAAAGATCCCATGCAGCCACTAGTCTCTCTAGGGAGAATCCTCAAATCTCCATGACCATTTTTCATGCACACATCAAAATCCAACTATTCAAAGAAATAAGACATACCTTTTGAACCAATGGATAGATTTGATGTATTTGAGCACTGTAGACCTTCCTGGGAGTTTGATCTTAGAATATAGAACCTCTGCATCTTCATCTTCTCAAGTTTCCATGGCTTTACTCACATGTACGCACCCTAATACACTGGCAACCTGCATACGTACACACCCTAATACAATGTCAGCCCGCGTATGTACGCACCCTAATACATTGGCGGCCCATGTATGCCTCAAAAACTAGGGTTTTTTTATTCACTGTAATTCCGAAACTTTCTTGGTTAACCCTTCGTACTACCTCAGACTTTCACAACTTCAGATGTATCAATGAGTACTTGCAATAAGCCTTACACAACAAAAGATATTCAATGTGTTCAAGTGTGATTAAATGAGAGATACTTGCCTCTATTTATAATTTCATGTAGCATCCCACTTTCCTTATTTTTGGGAGTTTTCCATTAACTTTATTATTTAAATAAATTCTTTTGCAAACACTTTGGCTTTTGGGGGCTTCTAGATGGCTCATGAGGGTTCTCCATCTTCACATGGATATAAATCTCTAACCGTGAGGAGTTATGTGACGTTCCACATACCACCGGAAATGGCATGACATATAGTATCCATCTAGAATAGTCTTACCTGCAAATGTATCAAAATTCATACCATTATCAATCAAACAAACTTGGGTCCATTACCCAAACCATGTGCTACCAAAATTCTCTACCAGACTTTCTTCAAGGGTTGACATCAATGAAAACCAACTCAATTAATAAATAATCTCCCCCTTTGGCATTTATGAAAACACTCTAATGCAATACTGAAATCATATCACTCATGCTCCCCCTGGAACCATGCCTCTGTCCTCTGCATCTCTGTGGCCAATTCTCCCCCTGGAACCATGCCCCTGTCCTCTGCATATTTGTGACCAACACTCCCCTTGGAACCATGCCTCTATCCTCTGCATCTAATAAATCTCTCCCCCTTTGTCATCAATGGCAAATGTATCTTTCCATCTAGGGCTACTCCCCATAACTGTCTCGTCTGATCTCCCAACCTGAACTGTCCTATTTATGGTGCTTCCTCGTGTACATGTAAGACATATCAGATAAGCATTCAAAAGCATTCATTTTGGAGTAGAAATAACTCTCAGTCTCTGGTGAAGATACTCAAAGGCTTCTTTTGGAAGTAGTTTTGCAAAGATGTCTTCCACTTGTTCTTTTGTGCCCACATATTCAACTCCGATGTTCTTCTCTGCAACATGTTCCTGTAGAAAGTGATACTTTATTGGAATGTGCTTCATCTTGGAGTGCATCACTAGGTTCTTTGAGATATTCATGGAGCTTGTATTATCACAATAGATTGGAATGGGATCATCATACTCAACCTATATATTTTTTAGAGTTTGTTTCATCCATAGAACATGTGTACAACATGATGTTGTTGCAATATACCCTGCCTCAGCTGTAGATAAAGATACCGATGATTGTTTCTTGCTTAGTCATGATACTAAACACTCACCCAAGTAGAACGTTGCTCCACTGGCGCTTCGTTGGTCATCAATGCAACCTGCCCAATATGCATCCGTGAAGGCAATAAGTGATAGATCATTTCCTTTTAGATACCATAATCCAAACTCTTATGTTCCTTTGAGATATCTAAAAATCCTCTTCAGTGCTAACACATGTGATTCCTTTGGTGATGCTTGAAATTGTGCCACCTGTCCAATTGCTTGCATTACATCTGGTCTATGTTGTCACATATAGTAGGCTACCAATCATTGACCTATATTTCCTCTGATCTATAGACTTTGAATCATCATCTTTGCTCAACTTGCAACTGGTTTGCATGGGAGTGATAATTGGTTTGCAATCTTCAATTCCGAACCTCTTTAGAATTTCTCTGATATACTTGGTTTGTGAAATAAAAATTATTTGGTTGCTTTGACGTATCTGAAGACCCAGAAAGAAGGATAGTTCTCCAAGTAATGACATTTCAAATTCATTCTGCATATCCTTTGCAAATTTTTGTCTTAACTTGTCATCACTACTTCCAAAAATAATATCATCAACATAAACTTCAATTAATAAAATAGTATCTTGAGTTAGCTTGATGTAGAGGTTGTTGTCTGCACTTCCTTTTTTGAACCCTGCCCATTGTAGATATTTATCTAGTCTAGAGTACCATGCTCTATGAGCCTGTTTTAGACCATACAAGGCCTTCTTCAATTTACACACATAATCTGCATTCTCTGACAACTGAAATCCTTTTGATGGTTCAATGTAGACTTCTTCTTCAAGTTCGCCTGTTAGGAAAAGATGATTCCATGTCCATCTGATACACTTTAATATTCTTGGAGCAAGCATAAGCTAGGAGCAATCGGATTTCTTCCATTCTGGCAACTTGATCAAATGTCTCTTCAAAGTCGATTCCTTCAACCTGTGCATATCATTTACATACCAATCTAGCTTTGTTCCTTGTAACCTGTCCATCTTCATTCA
>JASDQU010220392.1:6398-17889 GCA_032191745.1 Picea mariana
TTCACTTGTAGATGTGGGTAAAGGGGGATCCACTTCATTTCATTGTTGATAGCGATAGTCAGAAGAACTTGATCTCAACAAAGGTCATCAAGCGGCTGGAACTACTGACGAATCACATCCGTAACCCTACACCATCGGTTGTCTTCTCCAAGGAAAAGATCTTCATGCCAACCAACAATGTAGTCTTCCCTACGACATCAAGCCTTTCAAAGATGAGGTATTGTGTGATATTGATCCCCTTGCAGTTTGTGATGTTCTTTTAGGACAACCATATTTGTGGAAGTGACATGTTGTGTATGAGTCTAGACCCTGTAGTGTTATTATTACTTTGGGTAGACAGTTGTATAGGATACCATAGGTGGCGCCACCTACCGCTATTTCTTTAATCTCTGCTAAGCAATGTAATAAGGTCATTTCACAGATCGGAAATTTTATTTTCTTTGTGATCCTTGCTCACAGTGAATAGAAGGTCGCTGCCACATCCGTGGCATCTACACAGAGTCTCTCTTTGCAGCAGAAGCAAGTGGACGGGATCGTGGAAGAGTACATAGACATCTTCTCCTCACCCACCAAGGTACCGACCCACTGCCAAGTTAAGAATCCAATTGATCTAACCCTCGGTGCACCTATGCCTAATGGACCAGTCTATCGTCGCTCGTTGATGAAAAATGATGAAATCAAGCGTCAGATCCAAGAGCTTCTTCAAAAGGGGCACATCAGACCCAACTCCTCCCCTTGCAGTAGCCCGATTGTGCTGGTGCAGAAGAAATATGGGACCTGATGGCTCTACATTGATTATAGAGCATTAAAAAAAATCACAGTCAGGAATCGATACCCAATTCCTAGAATTGATGACCTTCTTGACCAAATCAAGGGGGAAAAGTTCTTCAACAAGATTGATCTAAAGCCTGGCTACCACCAGGTTCCCATTGAACCAATTGATGTATGGAAGACAACATTCAAATCTAAAGAAGGTCTCTTCGAATGGTTGGTCATGCCCTTTGGCTTAAAAAATGCACCAACCACTTTTATGAGGTTGATGGATGATGTATTGAGACCCTTCACCAACTCCTTTGTGGTGGTATATTTGGATTCCATCCTCATCTTCAATAGAACTCGGGAGGAGTGCATCCAACATATTCAATAGGTTTTGAGCACTCTGCGACAACACAAGCTATATGCCAACTAGGAAAAATGATCCTTTGACATGAACAAGGTCCAATACTTGGGATACATTGTTGATGAGCATGGGGTACATGTTGATCTAGATAAGATCCAATTCATCCGTAACTGGCCAGCCCTGACCACACTAACCAAGCTTCAGAGCTTCCTGGGATTGACCAACTTCTACCGACGGTTCATGTTGGGATTCTCCCATATTGCATGGGCCCTCAACGAAGTGACCAAGGGCATTGGTGTGGAAAATTTCGCATGGGGGAATGAACAACAATGAACATTTGATGATCTGAAGCATCACTTGTGCTCAGCTCCAGTACTCTCCTTACCTGATCTGCAACAACCATTCGAGATTGAGACTAATGCATCCGACTATGTTGTAGGCACAGTTCTCACTCAACACGATCATCCAGTGGCATACCATAGTGAGAAACTCTCAGATATTGTTTGGAAATACCCCACTTATGACAAGGAAATGTATTTCATTGTACAAACTTGTCGTCAATGGAAACATTACATTATGGGAAAGCAGACAATCATCCACACTGATCACAAGCCTCTGCAGTTCATACAGACACAAGGGAAGTTGCAGAACGACCACCATAAAAAATGGTCCACCTACTTGCAACAGTTCCATCTCAACATCAAGTATAAGACAAGGAGCACAAATCATGTCGCTGATTTCCTTAGTTGACATCCCATGGTTGCACTCACCACCGTGCTCCATTCTTATGGACATGAGGCATATGAGTGGCCCCAACTTTATAAGCAAGATCCAGACTTCGCCACCACTTACCAGCTCTTGGGTACATGCACGAATGTCACCGATTTTCACATTCAAGACAGACTGTTATGTCATCTTATCCATCTTTGTGTTTTTGCAAGAGAGTGTGCAAAGCTGATATGGGAGGCTTACTACAGTTGGATGCCATGACATTTTGGTGTGGAGAAAACTGTGGTCGTTCTACAAAAACATTTTTATTGGCCAAAACTCTGACATGACGTTAGCAAGTATATCAGATCTTGCACTGCCTATGCCATTGCCAAGCCAACCATCAAGAAGCAAGGCTTATACACCCCTCTTCCTACTCCCGAGAGGCCTTGAGAATCCATCTCGATGGATTACATGTCTGGCCTTCCATCCACCAAGCAAGGCAATGATTGTGTATTTGTGGTAGTTGATCGGTTTTCGAAGATGACCATCCTCACAGCCTGCAAGAAGAACATCACATCGACATATACTACCAAGCTCTTCTTCGAATGCGTGTGGGTCCATTTTGGGATACAACAGACCATCATCTCCGATCGAGATAACATGTTTCTCAACAAATTTTGGTTGAGTCTCTAGTCACTGTTGGACACCAAGCTCACTAAATCCATTGCTTTCCACCCCCAAAATGACGACCAAACAAAGGTCGCCAATTATATGATTGTGCACATCTTGTGCATGTACAACTCTAATCATCCACGCACCTAGGATGAGAGTCTCCCCTATGTTCAACACAAGTACAACATGGCTCTCCATAACTCCACCAACCATATCCCATTTCAGGTGGGGCTAGAATTCCAACTCTTAGGTCCCATTGATGTTGCATTACCTCTTGCCACCACATAAGAAAAATCTTCCCATGTTCAGTCCAACGTCGACAAAGCCACCAGATTCATTGAGCGGATTCATCACATCCACCAACATGTCCATGAGATTTTGCAGAAAGCCAATGCTAAGTACAAGAAACGCCATGATCAACATAGGGTACCACACCAGTTTTAGGTGGGAGACAAGGTTTGGTTACATTTGCAGAAAGAGAGCCTTACATGGCCCCATCGGAAGCTTCACGCACTTCACTATGGGCCTTATACTATCAACAGAGTTGTGGGTAGCAATGCTTTTGAGATCAACACTCCACCCTTCCTTGGCTTTCACCTAGTGTTCAATGTAGACCTCCTTCGACCATATTTTCCACCCTTATTGAACACATCAGATATCACAGAACAATTGACACCAACAGAGCTCAAACCTGACTGCATGGAGCAAGCATCCATTGATCAGATAGTGGACACATAGGTCAAGGGCACTCGCCAACAAAGGATCCGGCTTTATCATGTGGTCAAGGCAGGGTAGCTCCTACACCAAGGCAAGTGGCTCACCCAGGGCCAAATTCAAAAGAAGTTTCCTCATCTGATGGGGGAACTCAATGGAATGGAGACCATTTCTTCCTAAGGGGGGAGGATTGATCCAGGTGGATATTGGTTGCAACCCACCTATTCCAAATGGACCCTCTTCGCAATTTTTAGTTCAACACGTTATTCTGTAATTCCTTGTAATTGTGGGTCCTACACTTCCAGGGCCGTCTAAAGTCCTACACATCTTCCAGGTGGATATTGGTGGCCACCCACCTAATCCAACTGGCTTATTTTGGAAGTTTTCATGTTAGTACATCTTTCTGTACTTCCAGGGCCGTTTTGGGGCCCTAAACAATGTTTTTTTGGCTTGCCACAATACAACTATAGACAAAGTTAGAGTTTGATGGCATAATGTGTAGTTCTTGAAAATACCTTTCCAACGGGATATCATGTGTCTAAAATAGAGGTCGCATGCAAAAGTTATGACCCCAGGAAGTTGAGGTACCAACTTACCCATCGGGGCCCACATAACTTTTGGCGTTTCACTTCCTAGGGTTAGTTTTTTGGATGTTTATGGTTTTGGCATTCATGAATAATGTTAAAAGGGCCTCTGGAGCCTCATTGTAATGATTCTTCTTAGACGGATGCGTGTAGCAGCCACATCTCTTCTCAGAGATAACTACCACCATTCGAGCAAGTTGTTTCAGTTATGTAGTTTTACAGTTTCAACCTATTTCATATATTCAATAGAAGTTGTTGTTCACTGGATATCTATTGTTATCTCTATGTTATTGTATTCAGTCTGTTATTCATTTTGTTCCGCTCATAAATACGGATCACGATGCCATCATATTAGATTCGATTTCAATAACATTGTATTACCAATGTTGTAGCTCTTCTTTCCCTTAAAAGTAACGCAAAGTCAGAATCAAATGCCCCTGCAAAAGTAACTTTAGTAGTCGGTTGAGAAGGCTTAACTTCGGTTGGGATCTTGCTATACAATTTATTAAATCTTTGGATAAATTCAGAAACTGTTTCAGATGACTTCTTCCTTAAAACACCAAATTTAGTCAAATAATATAGGTGATCCTTTTTCTCACCCCACTGTCTCAAGAAAGTAGCTTCTAAATCATCACATGTTTCTATGGAATTTTCAGAAAGTCCCCTAAACCAAGTTCTAACTTGACCCTCAAAATTCTGTACAAACAATCTCATGTAAACGTATTCATGTTAAATGCCAAGTATATTTTCAAATTGATCAAAAAATTCTATGTATTCCATGTCTGTTAAATCCCCTTCCCCCATAAATTTTGGTAATATTTTCATATAGTTATCAGGGGAATCATGCATATTTGCGGGAAGGGCCAATGGGGCGTATCTAGCAGCTACTTTGGAACATATCCTTGGGGGAGGTGGTGGTGGATTTACTTGTCCACTGCCTCCACCTCCTACACCAGCCATTGTAAGTTTTGGAGATGAAACATGAGGACTGTAATGAAGATTATCAACGATTTCAAAAGATTGTTGTACTAAGTCCTTGATGTTGGATCATGTTGTCATTGATGCCAAAGGTTGAATTAATTGATGTTAAAGGATTGATGTCAAGTGATTGATTGATGCCAAAGGATGCTTGATTGATAGATGTCAAAGGATTGATGTAAATGGATTGATTGATGCTTAAGGATGATTGAATGATGTCAAAGGTCAAAGGTTTGATGTCAAATGATTGATGTTGATTGATGTATATTGGAATCATAGTCATATGATGTCATTGATATGATGCATAGATGAATATGGATCAATGAGTTGTCATTGATACATGATGCATAAATGAAGATGGATCGATGTGTTTCATTGGTATATGATGCATTGTTGGATTGATGTAAAGATGAATCATTATTTTCTTATCATGATTGATAAGGTGTACAAATGGATGAACTCCAAAGTGGTCCCCTTATGGTGAAAGCCCTCACGGGAAGACGCTTTGCGGTTGAATTATCCTTGAAGTATGGTTATACTTATATGTGGAATAATGAGATGAAGATCAATGAAGTTGTTGGTGAAACTATCCTATATGGATAGTGCTTTTCATTCCATTTTCGGTGGTATGTGGAATGTCACATAACTCCTCATGGTTTGAGAGTTATGGCCCTACGAAGATGAAGGAACCTCATATGTAGGCTTGAAGCCCCAAAAGGTCAAAGAAGTCAAAGAGCTTGCGAATAAGAAATTATTATTTAAATGATAAAGAAAAGTGACAAAGTCAAGGAGGAATATTTAAATGGAGAACTCTATAATTATGGAAAGTGGTTAACCCTAAAAATAAGGAAAATAGGTTAAGTGACCTAGAAGTGGGTTAAGTGACCTAGAATATGCTTCTAAGGAAGCTACTTGGAGAGTATAAATAAGAGGCAAGGGTATCCTGTGTAGAGTATCTCTTAGGGGATCTCTTGTGTATCTCTTGTGCGCATATCTTGAGCATGTATTGAAGATCTATTTTGAGAGAGAGGAGATCTAGAGGATCTCATGGATGTATCAAAGTTTCGGCAAGTCTGAGATCATGACGAAAAAAGTCTCGAAAGTTCAGAAACCCTAGTTTATGAAGTATACGTGGGCTGTAGTGAACCAGGGCGTGTACATACGTGGGATGAATGAGGATAGGGAAAGTACAATGGATGAAGTCATGAAGAATTGTGTGTGAGCTGGTGCCAGGCTCTTGAAGACTGAAGCTAGTTCCAGATATGCATTCTATGGGCTCAGATCTTCCATAGAAACTCTGGTATGGTTACATTGTTGTCTTGATGGATACTCTTGCTTGTTGTGTAGTGAATGATTAAGGCATTCTTGGTATGACTGTTGTGATGTGGTTTGTGTTGGTTGATGGAGTGAGAAACACTCTTATGATTCAGTACTGATATGATTTCTATAGTATACTAGTTTCTTATACATGATGAGTAACATTCATATTGTATGGTTGAGAAGCATGAGTTAGTTGTTGAAGAGCTTGGATGTGTCTGGTTATGGGTCAGTTTGGACAGTGAAAGAAATAAGAGAATGATAAATTGGTTGCAGAGGATTTGAGTTGATCTTGAAGAGAAAAAGTTGCTCAGATGTGATACGCAGGCTATAGTACAGATCGGCCGCGTACATACGTGATTTGTACTACTGGTAGGGTGCGTACATATGCCTGATGCACTACCGACAAGTCATGTACCTGTTGACAGATTGACATTTGTTGAGGATTGTTGCCTCATCTCAGTTGGTGCTGAGGGTGTAATATGAGTCTTTCATTATAGAGCTGGTGCTCTTGTAAAGTTTTACTCTATTCAATTGTTGCTGATAACCCAAGGATTGTATTCCGTAATAAAAATAAAATTGTACATACATCTTGTGTTCTTTGTGTTCCTTGTGGTGATGATTTGTTGATGATATGTTGCTGATGTATGTTCACATTTAAATGGTTGTAAATGACAACAATAAGTAATGAGTAAATGGTGATTGCTAACTAATGAGTTTTGTGAAGGGGAAGTTTTGGGAAAAATATCCCTACACTGTTCACCCCTCCCCTCTTAGTGTAGTCGGTGTGTCCAACACTTGATTGCTTTGGGAAGGTAATAAAAGAGACTTGCTAGATAATCAAAAGGTGACGGATCTTGAGATATGGAAGAATAATCAAAATTATAAGGGAAATGAGAACTAGTACTTGGTCTTTCAGACCGATCTGATGAATAGATGGGAAAAGTCATAAGAGAGGAACCTGAGTATAAAAGATGTTCTTCTAGATTTGCAGGGTTAGGAACCCTTATTTCAGGGAGACTAAGGATAGGTCACGTGTAGATAATGTTAGGCACTAAGGATGCTTCCTTAATCTCATTGGTGTAAATGTATACAAAAGTAAAAGGTGTATTCTGAAAATTTTCACTCTTTAGATCATATAACTTTACTTCAGGAATTTCAACCTCTAGATTCTCTAACTTAATTTCAGGATTACTAGTTGAGGCTTCTATGGAATGAGATTTAATATGATGTTTTTCTTTAGAATCAACTAATATTATCTCTTCCGATGAAATATTAACATTAACTTGAGAGACTTTTGGTTGATAGACCTTACCTACTAACACATATGTCTACCTTAGATATCCTTTAGTTTTAAGCAATTTCTCAAGATCTGAAACTTGCATAGTCTGCTTATCGTCTAGGTTTTTTCTGGATTTTTTCGTTTGAATGGTAGCTTTGCCAAAATTGAGTCTCCAGGTAAAAAATTAAAACGATCCTTAACTGTATGTTTGATTCATGTTCACCCTCAAGAACCAAAGCTAATCTTTGTCATATTCCCATGGAAAAATAATTTCGTTTCTCTATTCCCTAGCAACGATGCCAAAAAGATGTTGTTCCTGAGATTTACTCTAGGCCCACATAATAATGTGAGGCATCCAAAGTTTAAAAGATTTGTTTTTATAATGATTTTATACCTTCAATTTGAGATGAAGCCTCAATAAATTAATGATTCATAAAACATACATGCAATATCTCTTCATTTGAGTTTTACCAATATTAAAGAAGTCGAAAGTAGAATTATGGAAAACAAAATTGACAAACAAAGTAAGGTATTCAATGCTGATAAATCTTACTTATTTGCAATAGAAGAAACATGAAGAGTATGCCTTAAAGATGAATTTAAGATGAGGAGATCCACACAAATACAGGTCTTGTTTTACTTATAGTAATAACAGAGGAAAAACTGTCGCTGAACATACATCCAATTATATGAACCACAATAGATGTATTACTAAATTGTAATCCTTTGATCCTTAAGAACCATGGAATGAAGAAAACAAATTATGATGAAGTAGAAACACACATAAAACACATAACTCAAAGAAATGAAATGTAGAATCTATGTCTTTCCTGATAGATTTGTATTAAGAAGTCTCTCTTTACATCCGTCCAGAAGAAGCCATGATTATATCTCTAATCTGTCTATTTATACAAAATCATCTTAATCGAGATTGGTTAGACTTTCCACATTTCTATCTCCTAAAATAGAATAAAATCTAAACTAACTAAGGATTACAAATATTTGAGCATTTGTCATTCTTCTGGAAACTCCTTCGCTTGCTCACAGTTTATCTTTCCTTTATTTGCTCGTAGATGCAATTGTCTTTTGCTGATCTTTGTATTGTGCGTGCAAATATAATAATGCAATTATGAACCTGGGTGGTTATACATTGTCATTTAATTCAAAGGTAAAAACATTTTTATGCACCAATGGTAAATTCCTTTGAATTTTCACAGTAGCTTGCTAGGTGTTCTGATGTTGTAAACTTTGTTTTACCAGAAGATCATTTAAAACTTGCGAGTTAACATGATTGACTTGTGATATAGCATTTTTCATTCTCTCCCTGCTTTTCTTCATATTTTTTTTTCTCTTTTCAATCTCGACTTGCCCAATAAAAGAATGAATATCACCGATATCAATTTTTGCCATCTCTACATCCACAACTAAAAGAGCATCAAGACAAACATTCTTTGCCTCTTTAGCTAATCTTTTGCTTTCTTCAAGATTGTTTTCCCAAGATTTTAAGGTCACTTCTCCTTTCAGCTGCTCAATTTTTGAAAATGGGACAAACCTAAGGTATGTTCACTTGATCTTCTTAACTGTGTATTTGCTTAAGAATAATGGGGATTAGGTTTGGGATGATGGTAAAAAGTAGGAATCTTTATGTCTTTTCTGCATGCATGATAAAACCCTAAGTGCTAGTCTATAGGGGGATTTCCCACTCAAAACACACCCAATGTTCAACATGGATCTCCTTATACCTTATTTCCCATAATTATTGGACACCTCAGAGATAACAGAACAAATGAAACCAACCGAGCTCTACCCCGACTACATACAACATGCATCCAATGATCAAATTGTGGAAAAACAGGTTAAGGGCACTCGCCAACAAAGGATCTAGCTTTATCGCATTGTCAAAGCATGGCATCTCCTACACCAAGGCAAGTGGCTCACCCAAGGCCAAATTCAACAGATATTTCCTCATCTAATGGGGGCACTCAACACAATGGAGACCATTTATTCCTAAGTGGGGAGGATTGATCCATATGGATTTTGGTGGCCTCCCACCTAATCCAACTGGCTCATTTTGGCCGTTTTTTCCTAGTTTTTGGGTCCCTGACTTCCAAGGCCATTTTGAGGGATTGCCATAATTAAAGTGTAAATGGAGTAAAAGTATAATGGAAACATGTGTAGTCCTCTGATAGACCTTTCCAATGGGCTATCATGCACCTAAAACAAAGATCGTATGCAAAAGTTACGACCCCGGGAAGTTGATGTACTAAGTTACCCAAACGGGGCCCACATGACTTTTGGCGCTTCATCTCCTAAGGTTAGGTTTTTGGATGTCTAGAGTTTTTGACATTTTTGTTTATTGTAAGAAGGCCTTAAAAGCCTCATTGTAATCATCTTCTTGTGAATGAGTGCAATTGTTGTTATCACTCCAAGAAACCCTTTGTGGTTGCAGACCAAAGGTGCTTGGTAACTTAAGAAATAAATGTTTTTGTATTTTGTAAATGTGGATCAATGGGACAACTCAATTCAGCTTATAACATTCAAACATGAAAATGATAAACAAATAGACAGTGCTCTCAAAGATTGATTAATCAACAGATAATCTTTAAAATGAGTGAAGAACAGATTGTAACTAAACCAGTACAATGTAGGGTTTAAGAGACAATCAAGAAACCTATTATCAAGCTATGATCTAAACAATGGGATAACAACCATTCAAAGCTTGACAACATAGATAATAGTGCAGAAAGAAGGATGGAAAGCTGACATCAAAATTGAAAGGAACCTGTGATTTATATTAACATCAAAAGTCTGAGTACAATAGCCTATTACTCTATCCAAAATCGAACCCTGTAGAACTCCAAATTTCTTTGGCTTTATAGCCTCTTACAATCAGTTTCAGATCCTAAAACAATGGATCTGATATTCTAAAAATAGAAAATCAAAACTAATTCACAAAAGATAAGGAGAGATCCTCAAGATGAGGTCAACCTCTATCTTTTGGTCTTCAAACATTGGTTGAAAGTTGATGAAGTGTAGCCTAGCCTTCCAAGGCTCTTTGATCTGCTCCTTTGAAAGTGGAATTCGAATTTGATGATGTGTGCCAAAAATCCCTATCATTTTGCCCTTGAAAATCACTAAATCTAGTCAAAAAATACCCTTTTGACTTTCATCTCCAAGAATGGCCTTTAGATTTTGATTTGATAATTTATAACCAGCTTATTGAAGAAGGATTCAAACCATTTAAACCCAAAAATTCTTGATCTGGGTGAAAATTTGGCTATTTTGGCCTTGACAGCTTTCAACAGTGCACTTGCCTGAAAAATCTGTTCCTGCGCTGTTGAAAGTAGCCACTTTCCACAGCTAACTAGTCAAAATTCTGCCTTTTGCGCTGGTGAAAGTGAAGATTTTTTCAAAATCGAATTTCTCAGTCATGGAGAGTCCGTTTTGCATGTTTAGATAGTCGATCGACATATACAAATCCTGAACTTTCCAACGGTGCTTTCAGATCTGAATTTGGAGCTTGGGAAGTGATTGAAAAGTGTCCTTCAAGTTTAAGTATCATCCTTTCCATTTGCAATTCAAAACTCTAAACAGTCTTTTGTGAACAATGTCTGATATGGAACCAAAGATTTGATTTGATGTTGCCAACCCAGAAGTACAACCTCTGTTAGCTGTTGATAATCTTGAATTTCCTCAGCGCGCCTTTTTGTAAGCCCTTGTTAGCTGCGGAAAGTATGCACTTTCCACAACGCACCGCTTTGTAGAAGATACTCCTTAGCTGCGGAAAGTAATTACTTTCAACAGTGCGACATATCAATTGAAACCGCTTCTTAGCTGTGGAAAGCATGTACTTTCCACAGCGCACCACCCGCGACTGATTGTGAAACCTTTTAAGATTTGTCACTTTCAACAACGCGTCAACTGATGAAAAGAGCTCCTTAGCTGTTGAAAGTGGGCACTTTACACAACGCACAATGAATCTTTGAAAACACGTTAGCTGTGGAAAGTAAAAAATGACAATTTTGAAAAAGAAGACTTTACAATCCAAATTATTTCTAAGTCAAACCAAAATCTAAAATTTTTCTCAGCTATAAAAACTCAAAAGTAACTTGA